>WBNO01014297.1:88921-119123 GCA_013400575.1 Peucedramus taeniatus | reverse complement strand
AGTAAGACAGGGAGAAGGAGGATGGGAGCAAGGAAGGAAGGAAGGAAGGAAGGAAGGAAGGAAGGAAGGGTAAAGATGGACATGGGACCCAAAACAGTGGGCGTTATGGGTGGTCTTCTTTGTCCTCTGCAGGCACCCGCTGTTCCCACTGCTGACGTTGCTCTTTGAGAAGTGTGAGCAGGCGACGCAGGGCTCTGAGTGCATCACCTCGGCCAGCTTCGATGTCGACATCGAGAACTTTGTCCACCAGCAGGAGCAGGAACACAAGCCCTTCTTCAGTGATGACCCCGAGCTGGACAACCTGGTATATGCAGCTGGGGCTTGGCAGATGATTTTGGGGGGGTGTTGAAATGGTAGGGGGTGAGGAACAAATGAAGATCTACCACCATGTCTCTGGGCTCTGTAGTGTTGGTCATCTTGACAATGTGTTCCTTGTGACACCTTCTCCAGGACCTTCTCCAAGACATTTTCCAGAAGATCCCCTGTAAGGACAACCCCCCTACCTCCCTTTGGCTCGTTGTCCCACGCAAGGTCAACGAGGTTCCTGAAAACAGCTGAGGTTCCTGGTTGGTTTGTGCCCCAAAACTTGCAGTCTCTGTAGGAATTTCTGCTCCTCAGTGCAACGTGCAGTAGTGTCAGCGTTCTCGTCTGGCATCATCTGGTTTGAGGTGTCATGGCCAGCTCATGTCCTAGAAGCAGGGCAGAATGATAACTTTTTCCATAAGGTCA
Source organism: Peucedramus taeniatus (assembly GCA_013400575.1). NCBI lineage: Eukaryota > Metazoa > Chordata > Aves > Passeriformes > Fringillidae > Peucedramus > Peucedramus taeniatus. The sequence continues at coordinate 118,394 of WBNO01014297.1, read as the reverse complement.
TGGATATCAACAGTTTGGAACATTTGGGCCAGTTTTAGTGGATTTCCTGCTGCATCAACTCAAATTTCCTTCTGCATCCATTGCTGCTGGAAGGTGCCTCAGAAGACTCTGCTTCGGATTTCTCTTGCTTGGACCTCAGGAAATATCCCCAGATCCCGTTATTTTGTCCAGAAAGCATCCAAATGTGGTGTCCATGGCCAACATGTGGGTGGAAAAGTTCATGGCACCATCCTGATGCTCCACAAGCAGGTTTTCAAGGTCTGAAGAGGGAATTATGCGCACCTCTGATGATGCAAACAGCAAAACACATTTCCTGAGGAGTTGTATGTCCCCTGGGACTTGGGGCAGAGGGATTTCCATCCCAAAAAAGAAGCAAAATCAGGCAATTCACAGGCTCCTTTTTCTAAGTTTTGCATATATCAAGGAGGTGATTTTGAATGATGACATATCACAAAGGGAAGAACTAGCAAAACTCATCGAGGTGAAGTAAAATCCCACGTTTGTGCCTGATTTCAGCTTGTGGAGGAGAGTTTTTTAACATCCCTAAACCAAGAGTCTGCGGAATGCCCTCCAAAAAATTTGCAGGCCAGGCAAAGTCCCTTTTGCATATTGCTAAACACATTTTGCAAAAACTTGTAGTCAAGAACAGAAATTGCTCTGGGACAAGCAATCAAAAAAACCCCGAAAAACCCCAACAACCCAACCAATGTTTTGGTTTGTTTCAGTTTTTGGAGTGAACAAATGCTGATGTGCACCAACAAACCCCCATTGCATAAAATTGCATAAAAATGGGTGTAATGGTCTAGCAGGAGGAGAGAAATGGAGCCAGGTGAAGAAAAAAATAATCTAAAATTTTCAGAAAGGAAAAAACCTATTTCTGTACATATCAAGATGAAACATCACCAGCAATTAGTGCAGGAAATATATCCACACTGGCTATTTTCAGGTTTTGTGTGGTTTCTAAAAAAAACCCCACAACAAATCAATCATGATTTTTAGGCATATTCTGAGGCAACTTTTGCTGCCAAGGTGAATTTGGCCATGGGCAGTTGGATTGATCTCATGTATAACCTTACAGCACTTGATACATTCATATTCATATATTTCTATATCTGTTGCTATGTCTTTCTGTATATCTGTACCTCTGTTTATCTGGGTTTGCCCTAGTTCTAGCACATAGCTGGATGTATATTTTCTATCCAATGCCCAGATCTCCACCAAAAAAGGAGGGGCCATGCACCTCAGTGGGGATAACCTGCATCAAGACAGAGGAGATGGTTGATACCATGCTGGAGAAGCACATTCCTGTTGGTGGGAGGCACTAGTTGAAGGGAATTTTGGGTTAAAAAGACTTGCAGTGCTCAAAACTCAACATTACAACCTGCTTTTGAGCTGACACTTTTCCCCTATTTACATTTTCCTTTTTTTGTTGTTGTTTTTTTCTGGGCATTGTTTTTCCTTTTTTTTTTAACGCCACCCGTTGGCCAGAAATTGGTGATGGCACAGCAGGGCTGAAAAGGCCAGTGGCATTAGCTATCATTAGAATAAGAGTCATGTATTCCTCGCTGCCAAGATGCACATAATTAGAAATTAGAAAAAGGTCAGATCTCACCATTATCAACTCAATCAGCTGCCGAGTGCCACACAGTCAATTAATTCAGCATCTGTATTTTTTACAACCCCGCGCACGTACGCCATCGGACTGTAACTCTTTATCCGGACAGATATACGACGCAGCGGAGCAGGGACATAAAATGAGACCCTAAGCAAATGAGCTGAGATAATTGAGAGATTTATTTTTTTACATATATGTGTCAGGTCTTCTTGCCTTTGCCCTTGAATATTGACTTTCATGGCCGGTGAGCCCTGGGAGGATGCGGAAATCCTGGGCACGACACCTCCACCTTGTGCTTTGCCTGTGTCAACTGCGGAGGAGGAAAAAAACCCAGAAAAAAAAAAGAAAAAAGAAAAAAAAGAAGCTAAATAAAAGATTTTTCCAGCCTCAACCCATCATCCCTGTTGTTCACCAACCAAAAAATTCACTTTCTCTGTCGTGGAGCTGCCACTAGAGTTTGGCCCTGGATTTTTCAGGATGTTTCCCAACCATGGCAACTTGCAGTTTGTAAAGATGACCACTAAAATTTGCAAGTTAAAAACACTCTTTGAAATGCAAAGACGCTTTGTTACATAAAACCGGATTTATTGCCCCGGAGTGAATAGCTGAAATTTTATATATTATGCAAGATTTCAAACAGCGGCTGTAAAACTTAAGGTTTCAGCTCGGTGAGAGGAATGTTTTATGTGTAAATTTTTTAAGGTTTATGGGGTACGTTTTAATGAGGCCCAGGCTTTGCACCAGCAACAGCTCACGGCTGAGTTGCAGCCCTGTAATCTTGTTAGAAGAAGTGGCCTCCAGAGAATAACCAAACACTTTTCAACAGCGAGGGGTTTGGCTTGTACTTTTTTTGGGGGCATAGGGAGCAATTCCCATGAAGGCAATGGTGAATTTGGTGAATTTTTTCCTCTTGGATCTCAGGGTTATGATTGATGGGCAAGGAAAATGAATGCAGGTATGCAGAGGGATGGGCTCTGGGATGGGTTTTGGGCAAGACTATTAATTTTTTGTGTGAGTTGAGAAAGGAAATGAATTTCATTTTGCTGTAGGGGATCAGTTCTACGATAGATTTGGGGGGAGAATATTGATTTTAACTTTGTGCCCTTGTGTAGATGGTGAAGGCGATCCAGGTGCTGCGCATCCACCTCCTGGAGCTGGAGAAGGTCAATGAGTTGTGCAAGGACTTTTGCAACCGTTACATCACCTGCCTCAAAACCAAGATGCACAGTGACAACCTACTCAGGAACGACCTGGGGGGGCCCTACTCCCCCAACCCCTCCTCCATCAGCCTCCACCCCCAGGTAATGCCTTAAAACTCCTCTCTAATAGCCATTGTTGCACTTTGGCCAACAAAGGAGTTGGGCCAACAAGCTTTCAGACTTGCTCTACAAGAGTTGTGGCCTCCTGAAAAGTCATCGGAGTCCATCTCCAAGAATTAAAAAAAAATCCTGTGCCTTGCTCATAGAGTGAAATAAATGATGTTGCAGTGACTTTTTTTTTCCCTTTATTTTAATTTTTTTATGTCCTTTTTTTCATGTGTTGGCAGAGCTGCAACCCCAGTGTTTGTGGCTCTGTGAGAGAGAGAGTGAAGGACTCCTAAATTCTTATGTTGCAGCAGTTAAATGTGAGGGCAAGGGAGCTGTGCAAGTGTATGGGAATATAAACAAGAAAGTTGCATTTTTTAATGAAAAAATGCTATTTATTGGCAGGAAGGAGAGAAATATCAGGATTTTCTTTACTGCTTCTCTCTCACTTTTTGTTTTAAGGCAGCTCGAAGGATTTTTGGGTCTCAGGTAACCCTTTCTGGCTTCACTGCTCCTTTTTGTGTCTCAGAAGATCTTGCAGTTCTCCCCCAGCATGATCAACATTCCCTTTGCTTCTTCTTTTGCGTAACTTGGATTTTAGGTGGGAGAAGAAGACAATTGGTGCCTCAAGGATAGTGGAAGAGTACGAGGAAATGCCTGACAACTGCAGAAATATCAGCTGAAGTAGCCAAACCAAGTTGAACCTTGGTGGCTTTTGGGGCAAAATAAGGGACTGTAACTCAATATTCAGAAAAGAAGCTGCCCATGGGTTGGGATTTTCATGTGCATCTGCAGTGCAGGGAATAAGTCTTGGCTGGTTGCATCCCAAAAAACTTGATGCTGGATTGTATTCCCCTAGGGCATTTCTCTCTCTCAGGCGTTTGGTTTTTGGGGTAGAAAAATGGAATTTGGGGTTGCACAATCCCACCAGAAATAACTGCAGTGAACCCAAAATAACCTAGGCAGCTCCTGGAGCTCTCCCTGAAAAGGAGGCAGGTGGTGGGGCCTTTTTAGGGCTTTTGGGGCATTTTTAAGGTGGTGGAAAGGAAAAAATATAATTTTTAGCAGCTGAGCTCCAGGTGCTTCAGAGTTTGACGCTCCAAACACGATGAGGGAAAAGCCCCCCAGAAAAGTTCAGTTTCTTATTTAGGTTCCCTGAAAGGACCAAACCACTTAATCATTGATCTAAGAAACCCCATCCTCACTCTATATTCTAATAATCTCTAGAAATAGACTTATTATCCCTTCACTGCTTTATGGAAGCATTCCTTATGATCAAAATTAGCAAGACACTTGCATAAAAGAGAACAATAATTGCTCAACGAGCATCTCGTTTGTAATTTATTAGTTTCTATTATTGTGCATTGCCATGGCAACAGCTCACATCCCGGGTGATGAGAGAGATGTTAGATATGAGCCGACAAAGCTCCCGGTCCCAGCAAATGGAGATGCACGTTTTTTATCAGTAATTTTCATGAAAATAATAAGTGAGGGAGTTAATGAGATGGAAAGCCGTCCTGTGGCTATTGTGAATTTCCCCCCCTCCTTCCTTTTTTTTTTTTTTTTTTTTAAGTGTTGATCTAATTAGAATGCATCGGTCAGGAAAAGTAATGAGGATTTAGTGTCTCACAAAGAGGTGGGGATCATATCAGAAAATTAGCACAAGTCTTTGGAAAATAATCAGGCCCATGGAGAGGTACCAAGCACTTCTGATTCCTGGAAACCCAGAGCTGCTGCCATTTCCCTTCTGGGCCAGACTTGAAAGTTGAGGAATTCAAGTGAGGATTTGGAGGCAGTTGTGAAATAAATGGGAACACACCCAGGAAAGACTCAACTGGAGAGGAAATGTTGGCTCAGCCCCTGAGGGATTTTCAGCAGGTGGAGCTGAAATATTCAAGGTGATGGGCCACAAAAGAGCCACCATCTCATCTGGTCATGGGATAAGGATGACAGCTCAGTGACAACACAATGGCAAATATTTTCCAACTACACCATGTCAAGTGCTTGAGTGCTTCAGCTCATTGAGTATATACTTGAGTTTGCATGGATAAAAAAGGGTGGAAATACTCTATATCCATCTGTTGAGTTTTAGAGGCTAAGGATGCTCCAGAGAGCAGGAAAATCATGTGATTGGTGTTTGAAAAATGGCAAGTGGGATGATTTCTCTAGTGATTGGCCTGTTGGTTTCATGCTGAGGGAAGGTGCAAGAGCAAATAGGCCATTAATTTAGGATTAAAAAAAAAAATCTAAATAATGAAATGTAATTAGTATCAATGAAAGAGGTTTCTCAGCAAATAGGTCTTCTTAGGGTTTAGAAGAAGCATCAATCATTTTGTGTTGAGATGCACCAAGTTTGTCATGAAAGTGAAATATTTCAGGTTTTGGCTAAAACATTTGACTTGAAATATTTCAAGTTTTTTACCACAGGACATGTTTAAAATATTATGGACACACAATAACAAGGATATCAACCAAAAGTGGGAAAACAATGTCTGGACCTGTCAAAATGTCATCACAGGACAATCTGTTGGATTTCCCCGGTATGTCCAAAAAGGATGGTCCTTCACCTGCTGCTATTTCTGCTTTCTAAGATGGAAAATACAAGAATTTTTGGCGATGCAAAATACCTGAGATGATGGGAAGATGAGAGAACACTCAGACAAGGTGTTTTGACTGTTGCTGAAATCTTCTCATGTTGCCAGGTCCAGAGATGGTTCCTGGTGTTGGCCAAGTTTGGGTGACAAGTTTGGGGCTTTCCCTGAACTTTCATAACCTTGTGAAGATTTTTGTACCCTCTTTTCTCCATTGCTTCCTCATTTTGTGCTTTGTTTTGTCTTGTGATGGAGTTGTTGCTTCTTTGTCCTACAAGTCCACCAAGCAATCAACTCCTGTTCTATTTTTGTTGGTTGCTTTTCACTTGGCTTCATTCTTCTACCTCAAGTCCTCATTGGCCCCTTTTTAGCCCACTCCCTTTATTTAATGAGTATTTTTTTTAGCCTTTTCTGACCAGGACAGGAGAGGGGAGGTTCTTCTTTGATGGAAGAGGGAGGAAACCATTTTAAATCAATGCTTAACTTCAACTTTCCTTTGACATCAAAGGGGTCCTCATTGCTCTCCACTTGCAAGAAAAAACCAGTTGCAAACCCAATCACATTGGGAACCACAGTGCTGCCAGGGACATTTAAATGGAATCACTTTTTGTACTTTTCAGCTCTCGTTTTGGACTGGCAGAGGTTGAATGGGCATTTTCAGGACAGCATTTTTTCTTGTCAGATTATTTTTCCACAGAATGACAGAATGGTGTGGGTTGGAAGGGAACTTAAAGCACATCTTGCTCCAGCACCCTGCCAGGGGCAGGGACATTTTTCACTGGCCCAGGCTGATGGCAGCTGGAGGTGGACAGTTGCTTTGGTGGAACTCAGTGCAGTGCTTCTCTGTGTAGATTTTTATTTTTCCAAGCTTGCCCTGTGATCAGCCCTGGATTTCTCTTTATTTAAAGCCAACTTTTTTCTCATCTCCATCCACCCATCCATTCACAAAGGAGCCTTATGAATTATCTTACATGGCTTTCAGTTTGGCCAGCTCCCTCTTGGCAAACCCATGGGTTTTGTTTTTTTTTCCAACTAATCCCAATTGCCCCCAGCACAAGTAATTTTCAGAGTTAGGATGAGACAGACATGTTGACACATCATGTACCACCCAAAAATGAGTGTCTGTGTGAAAAAAGCACAAGGGCAAGGACAGCAGCTCAAGTAACACTGAATTTTAGCACTTTCTTACAATTTGGCACATGGACATTTTCCTTATTGTAAGAAAAAGGTTTTTTTTGTGCCGTGTCCCAGATCTTTTTCTTCATTGAAGTGACTTTTAATTGGGAGAAATCTTGTTTTGCTGTTGATCAGTGCCGGGATGTGAGTCTGCAGAGACACCTAGTGATGCATTTTTTTCCACATTTAGATTTCAAGATTGCCAAAAGCATTTCTGCTTGAGGGTGTGCTGCACCAGCACAGAGTGCCCAGAGAAGCTGTGGCTGCCCCTGGATCCCTGGAAGTGTCCAAGGCCAGGCTGGACAGGGCTTGGAGCAGCCTGGGACAGTGGAAGGTGTCTCTGCCCATGGCAGGGGGTGGAGCAAGATGAGCTTTAAGGTCTCTTCCAACCCAAACCATTCTGTGATTCTATGAACTTCCTTGAGTCTCAAAATATAAAATATATAAAATATTTTCCACTGCAGCAAAACTGCCAAGCCTAACAGAATTTGGCTGACATTTGCAATCTGAGGCAATTGGTATGTAAAATATATTTTTTAAAATCCACTTGGAGATATCTCTCTATATTTATTTGAAGGTGGAGCCTCCACTTCCATTGGGTCCCTTTGGTTTCACAGATCTGTTGCAGAAAGACCATTAATTCCTTTAATAGCTCTTTCTAATAATTACCAATATTCTGCCTTTTTGGACACCACTGAGGTGGTGTTTTGGGAGAGTTTTCCTCTACACCACAAAAACAAAGGCCATTTTTTTCATCCCAAAATACTGTTGAAAATGGCTTTGACCACTGTATCTGGAAACAACAGTTCCTTGTTCCTGTTTTCTGATATTCCAAATTACTTTTTCCCAATGCATTTCCAGAAATGGTTTTCTGGATGCCTTTCTTTAGGAAGAATCATGGAAAAACAAGGCAGGGGAGGAAAGCTAGAGGCCTTCAAGCTGCTCCAAACTTCTGGTTGCACCTGGCCATATCCAGCTGCTTTTTTGTGTTCTCCTAGACCACATTTGTTTTTTTATAAATATTTCCACCGTGTTTATCAGATCCTTTGCCAGGGCCAAATCCAAGAGTGTGCAAAAGAGACTGATTTTTCCTCTCTATATCCAGAGAGATATTAATTTCTCAAACTGAAAACTACATCCCCCAGAAGACTGGAGGCGGGGAAGGAATACTAAAAAAAAGTACAAGTATTTTACAGTCATATTTGCATTTTTAAAATTAATTCAGCCATGGAAAGGAATGTCTGTGAAGCAAATGAAAAATTCACAGCAATTGCAGTGAAATTTCCAGATAAGAAAAACAACAAAAGTAACTTGTGGCAGAGGCATTGGATCCAACATTTTGGAATTGGCATCACAGGAGGGGAAAGTGCCATAAGGGGTTTTAATAGCAAAAGCATGAAATTTATTGAGAATGATGGCACAGGCAAAGCAGTGGTGATTGACTGGGGAAAATTTATATGAATGTGATGGGGAGAAGGGGGAAAAGGGGAACAGACCTCAGGTTTCCCTTTCCAGCAATGGGAAATTCATTGAAGGGGACACAGAGCACCGCAGCTCCCCATGGGACAGCACAGGCAGGTCTTGATGTGACCTGGGTGGATTTGGTGTGTTCAGAGTCCATCTCTGGAGTTCTATCACCTGGAGAAAGGGAGCTGCAGCTTTTCCCACCCTGATCACATTTTTTTAGTTGTTTTTTCCAGTGTCATTGCACATCATTAATCCAGGGGAGTTCTCTTTTCTTAACCCAAAGAACAGGATTCTTGAAGAAATGCATAAAAATGTAGGAAAAAAAATAATTAAAAGGTGAAGAAAATCCCCTTTGTTGACATTATGTTCAACACTTGAGAAGCAGCTGGACACCAGGGAAGTGATGCAGAATGGGAAAGTCAGTAGAAAAGGGACAAAAAAATAAGTGCAGTTTTAGTTCCATTCCAATTGGGTGAATTAGAGAGATGTTGTTATCTTTGGTTTATTTTAAAATGATAATTTTATAAAAATTACCAATATTATTTGCAAAGTCCTGCCCATGGGGAAGCTTGGGGTACACTGTCCTGTCATCCCCCTGTAGCCTCAATTTTGGTACTCCTCCCTTCCCAAAATGTCACATTAAATACTCAAATAGTCATTTAAATATTAAAATAAACAATCAAATAATCATCCCATTTGGGGTCTTTTGGTGGTTGCTCCAGAAATGGGCCTTAAAGTAAAATTACAGCTTTTGGCTCAAAAAATTGCCCATTTTTGCAAGAAATTAGCTTAAAGCTGCAAGGAGTGATATCAATGGGGTTATATTATTATCAAGGATATCAGTGGGTTATATTATTATTAACTTCATGATTTTACTCTAAAGGAAACCCTGGTGCTCACGCTGAATTTTAGCAAAGGTTGCATCATCCAGTCCCAGTCAAAGCACCAAAAAAAAGAAATGTATACAAAGAAAAAGATAAAAGAAATTCCTTTTGGTCCCTCATGATCTTTTTCTTCTTCCCTTTCATTGTTTTTTAATGGAAAAGAGTGACTGCACAAAGAAAACAAGTTTGGGTGAGATGCTAAATGGGGGCTTTGCAGAGTATAAATTCTTATTTTTCCATCTTTGTTTTGCACTTGCAACAAACTGAAAAATCCCCTTTCCTGCGATGTTTCCTGTCGAACCACCAAAATTAAAAAAAAAAAAAGCAGAACTGTAGGGGCGACAAAAAAAAACCAAAAAAAACCCCAAAAAAAACCAAAAAAAACCAACTTTCAGGGTAAAATTCACGGGTTTGGTGTTTTCTTTTGTGCAGGAGATGCTGCAGAGCTCTCCAGCAGCGCTGCCGCCGGCCTCCAACCCCCCGGCGGGCATCGTGGTGCCCGCGGCCACTCTGCCCCCGGGCAACCTGGCCATGGGCACCGGCAGCAGCTCACCCGCCGTGCCAGGTAGGCACCGCAGGGGAGGTGTGGGCAGCTGGAAATTGGGGGGTTTTGGTACCCCCACCTGTGTTCTTTTGCCATAGGTGGAGCCTTGTACCAGCCCGTGACCATGGTGACGTCGCAGGGCCAGGTCCTCGCCCAAGCCATCACCCCTGGTGCCCTGCAGATCCCCAATGCCCAGGTGAGGCCTTCCCAGCTCCAGGTTTAGCCAAAACTTTGCACTGCAGCAGGCAGAACACCCCCTTTTCTCCATAAATTCAACCCTTGGAGTGTCTTAAATTATTAATTAGCAAGGAAGGTTGATTAAACCCATCTGCCAGATGCCTTTGGGGTACCTAAGAAATTATAGCAATGACCTAAGTTATAACAATGCTTATATTATTGTTATAAAAACTTACAACATATAGTAATAATAATAATGTACATAATATTATTTAGTGCAATATATAGCATGTAACAATAGCTGTTATTTGTAATGTGTGATAGAGCATGCTATTTTATTCTGTATGCTTTATTATATGTGTGTGTATATATATATATAGTGTGCATTGTACATATTGCATATTCTATACTAAATTAATTATTATATATAGGATAGGATAAGATAGGATACAGATAGATATTATTGCTGATATTGCTGATAGATAGATATAGATATAGACATAGACATAGATATAGATATAGATATAGATATTATTGCTGATATTGCTGATAGATATAGATATAGATATAGACATAGACATAGACATAAACATAGACATACACATAGATATAGATATAGATATTATTGCTGATATATTATAGATCTGGGATCACTAGCATTGCCTGTCCAGCACAGCAATCATGGCACTTGTGGGAAAGGCTCATTTTTAGGTCTTCCTTTCTGAATTTGGGGATATTTTTCAGCCATTTACTCTGGTTTTATTCCTTTTATTTTTTTTCCTGACATTGCAATGAGTTATGCAATGATCCCTGCATTCTTGCAGTGAGACAATGATTTGGAGCAGAGCTGGATTTATTAGCACAGCTTGTCCATGAGCTCTTCCCAACCCCAGGAATTTGGGAAAAAAATCCCCATCCATTTCTGTAACACTGCTTCCTGGGGGCAGAGCAGCAGAATTTCACCCCCATTATTCCTGAAATGCCCCATGCAGGAACCTCTTATAAAACAATCAAAAAACAGCATTTTGAAAAGAGGTGCCACCTCCCTGGCAGGTTTTTTTTTTTAGCCTGGGCAATGCTTAAAATTTTTCTTTCTATATTATCTATCCATTGCAGGTTTAAATCTTGCAGCAAAACCCTCTGTGGTGGGAAAAACATGTGCACAGGGAATATTGGGGCAGGGAGAGAGCCTGGACAAGCACCTTCAGATGCTCTTCCTGTGCCACTGGCATGATTTATTCAGCTGGAGCCCAGGGGAATCACAGGGACCTGCTGGCCTGATGTTTAATTCATCCAGGAGAAGTGTTTTGATGAAGACTTGGGGAAAAAAAAAATCCCTTTTTAACTCAAGTGCTTAGATTTCAGTTTGGTTCCTGAATCCTCATTAAAACTCCTCTTGCAGCAAGATGCTTCTTTTTCATTTCTGGGGGGCAAAAAGCAAATTTTGGCTCAATGGGCTTCTCCCTCCTTGTGGTGGAAATCAGCTGGGTGAGGAACATGGGTTTGAAAGGGGCTGGTGAGTGGCAGGATTTTTTTAACTTTCAGTTGAGAAAATAATATTTTTATGAGGTTTGGGGTATTTTTAATTTATTTTTTCAGGTAAAAGTGTTTTCCTCCTAAAGCACACATTGAAATGAGCCATAGTGCCATCACTACACTCCCCAACAGTGCCATTACCCCTTGCAAAGCATTGACAAAAAAAAAAGAGATAAAAAATACAGATCCTAGGAGGAAATCTGCATTTATGCAGATTTGGTGGAGCAGGAAATGGGCTCTGGATGCTCCTATAAGTGCCAGGTTTTTATCACTCATCCCACTCCCATTTTGGGTTGGTTTTGCTTATTATTTGGGTTGCCCATCACCATTTTCAACCAATTCTCTCCCCATTCCTTTTCCCCTGACAGGTGAACCTGGATCTCACCTCCCTCCTTGATGGTGAGGACAAGAAGTCCAAGAACAAACGGGGCGTCCTGCCCAAACACGCCACCAACATCATGCGCTCATGGCTCTTCCAGCATCTCATGGTGAGCACCACAGCCACCAAAACACCCTGAAAGATGGGGAAAAAAGGACAAAAAGTCCAGAAATTCTCAAACCCAGATGGTGGTTTGTCTGAATTTGTGTTTGGAGGTGCAAAGTGGTTTGTATTTTGGGAATGACCATTGTCACTGCAGGTGGAAAAAAAATACTCCCTTAAGGCAAGAAGAAGCACAAATCTAGAAGGGGACTCCTGTGATTTTTTGAAGATGGATAATTGAGCTTGTTTTTCTGCAGTTAACAGCTCCGAAATGTCCTTTTCTAGTAAGCTGGAATGTGACAGCTGCTTACAGGTAGGGTTGTAGCACATCAGCCATCAGTCAAAATACAGAATTGCAAAATCACCCTGTTTTGGGGGATTGGAGATGGAAGATGGAGGGAGCTTAAATGCAAACTGGATATTTTCGTGCATAAAGAGTTCTCTCTCATCAGCAAGGCTGGGAGAAGGGCAAAAAGCCAAAAATCCCACATTTTTTCCTGCATCATTCAGCCAAGAAATCACTTGGAAACTGGTTGCAAAGACTGGCTCTCCAGGAAGACAGGGTGGTGGGAGATCCTCAAGGCATCAGTAATGCAGAAGGTATCAGCTCCAAGGAGCAACTTGTGGAAAAATCAGCCAGGACATAAAGCAGCAGCAGGTTGGGAACTTCCCAGCCTTTTTTTTTAAATGGAAAATCCTGGATTTATTGCAATGAGGACAAGAGCATTGATGTGTCGTGCATCTCCTGTGTTTCTGGAGGCCACAACTGCAGATTTGCAGGCACAAAAAGGACTTCAAAGACCAGAAACTGCAAAGCAATTTTCTGCCAGCTGCCAGGAGAACCTCACAGTTTAAGATTTCCAAAATGGAATTGAAAAGCTGAAAGAAATTCTTCTGTGGGATAGTTGGACCTTTGCTCTCAGCCTGGTCCTCGTGGTCAGAAGAAATTTGGGCTTCCCCATGAGATTTCCCCATCTGGTGTCAGAGATGATGTGGTTTTTAACCAAAAATCCTCATCACTTTACTGGAAGTTTTGGAGTACCAGCAGGAGGGAAGAATGCTGGAAATAATACACCTAGAATGGGATATTTCTGCCCAAAAGTGCAATTTTTAACCACTGAGGCTCTTGTGGGAAGTGAATATTTAGCATGCATTGACTTTGGGTGGTGTTGTCAAGGAAATCACAGTTTTGTGGGCTAACAGATGAAAAACAAGTCATGGTAGTTGTCATTGGATTGGGGCTCCAAAACATGGCATGCAGGGCTGCTTTGAAAATAATTTTCATTTCTGGGGATGGAAAAGAGCATTTTAGCACAGTTGGAAGGAGGTTGCTGAAGCTTTCAGTGCTGGTGGTTCCTAGTGCAGATGTTTCAGGGTGTTTTATTGTTGCCTCTGACAAGAAAGCAGCAAAAAGCTGCTTTTGAAGCACAAATCCCATGTTTACCAACACCCATCACTGGGAAACTGCTAGAGTTAAAAAAACCCCAAGAACATTTTCCTTCAAAGAAAGCATTTGATGGAAAGCCTTGGAAAAGCCCTAAGTGTACCCAAGCAAATCTTGGTGCCACCCTTCAATCTTCCATTCAGCAAATTCAAGAAGCCACCAAATTTAGGGTGGAAAAAAAGAAAAAACAGGAGGTTTTCATTATTTTTCACTCAGGGATGACTTCTTGCATTCAGGGATGCAATCTTGCTACCCCATCTCTCTTTTTTTCCAGCACCCCTACCCCACAGAGGATGAGAAGAGGCAAATTGCTGCCCAAACCAACCTGACCCTCTTGCAAGTCAACAACTGGTGAGCAGATACTGGTGGCCCATGCAGTCATTTTGCTGGCTTTAGGGCCTTTTTCAACCTGTTTTGGTGCTGTATAATGCTTTTGATTTTTGGGGGGCATGGGGCAACTTGGGTGGTTAAGGCTGATTGTTGGGGTGTCCTGCAGAGGGCCAGGAGCTGGACTCAATGATCCTGGTGGGTCCTTCCAACTCAGCACATTCTGTGATTTTGTGACTCTGGGATTTTTGGGAGATGAGCTCAGTTGTGTTTAGTGTCAGACTGGTTTGCAAGGTCTCAGTGCCCTCTCCTGGCAAATCCAATGTGCAGCATTCTCCCAGCTCAGCAGGAAAAATTATTGCAGAGCTTATAATTAATAATGTGCCACAGGCAAATAAAAAATCCTCAGCTTTTTAACCATGAAGCTGCTTTCTTAAAGTATTATTATTATATTGCAACCCACTGATTTGCAATAACGTTGTTTTAACTCGGTGTAACAACCCTTACTCATTCCAGTGTTCTCTCTTTTCCATGGAAAGGTTCATAAACGCCCGGCGGCGCATCCTGCAGCCCATGCTGGATGCCAGCAACCCGGACCCAGCCCCCAAAGCCAAGAAAATCAAATCCCAGCACCGGCCCACGCAGAGGTTCTGGCCCAACTCCATCGCCGCCGGCGTCCTGCAGCAGCAGGGGGGCAATGCAGGGACAAATCCTGATGGTAAGGATTTGGTAAGGAAGCCCCAGTGGCTCCTGCCCTTCCAGGAAGGAGTGGCCATGCATTAATTATGGCCTTAATTGCTAATTTCTAGAGCACTTTATTGAGCTGTGGGGAAACACAAGAGGTGGTCCTTGCAAGAAGGTCCTTCCAGTTGGGCACCTGGATGAGGATCACCCACTATGGGGCATGGCTTGGGTTATCTCCTGAGGAGCTGGGGAAGGGAGGGAGGGGAGGTGTAGAAAGATGGAGATGAGAAGACAAGATTGAGACAAAATGAGAAGAGAGAAGATGAAGAGAAAATAGATGATGAGAATGAAGAGAAGAATAGAGAAGATGATGATGATGAAGAGAGATGAACAAAGAACAGATGAGAACAATGAAGGGAGAAGATGAAGAGAAGGTGAAGGGAGAAAAAATGAACATACATCAGATGAGATGAAGAGAAGGAAAGGTAGGACTTGAGAGAAGATGAAGAGAAGATCTGCCCAAACAATTTCAGCATCTACTTGCTCAAAACTAAGGTTTCTTGTTATTTAATAATGCATGAGCTAAAAAAATTAAGGATTGGACCTTGGGGAGTGACTGGGGTAGGTGGGACGCCCTATGGGTGAAGCTCTCCAAGCTTTTCACTTGAGATTTTCTTAGTTTATGCACTTCTTTTGTCCTTTCTGTATTAGCTGGGGAGTCCTTATTTGTGTACTTTAAATTCCAGGCTCGCTCAGCATGGACAACCTCCAACCCCTCTCATCAGCCACTGCCACCATGGCCATGCAGCAGGCAATGCTGGCGGCCCATGACGACTCCCTGGATGGCACCGAGGAAGAGGAGGAGGAAGAGGAGGAAGAGCTGGAGGAAGAACCTGGTGGCCTCCCAGCAGCACCTGGTGCTGACCTTGGTTTGGACCACAGTGACTCACTGGAATAGCTCCTCCTGCACCCTCCCAAATCATTGACAGCACCAGATACAAAATTCCCCCCGAAATGCAAAAAAAAATAAAGGCAAGAAGAGGAAATTAGTGAGAAAAAAGCAAACTGGCAGCGCTGGCAGAGGCCCTGGCTGCCCACAGGAGCACGGGGACCACCACGGCAGCGCACGGAAGTGAAGGACACACGTTTACAAGGCACATATTGTGGCCAGATTAACCTTTTATTTCAGGTTTTATTTTTCTTTTTCCCTTCATTTTTTGGTAAGCAAAAGCATTTTTAGGGAAAGTTGTTTTCCCCACGTGATGCTCGGATGCTGTTGGGCAGTGGCGGGCGGGGCCACTGCGTCCATCCCTTGGATTTCTTGGTGCAAAGAAAAGCCAAACTAACCCCAGGACTTGATGCTTTTTGGATTTTTCCCCCAGAAAGGTCGTTCACAGGCATAAATACTGGCATGGAGGGGGAAGAAAAATAATCAGCGAGTGCAAATTCTGCTATATCCAAGGAGGGTTTGGTGCTCGACTCATGGGATTGCCCAAACTCCCAACTTTGGCCCCGATGCTGCGGCTGCTTGGTGACTCTGGACACAACTTTCTGGAAAAGGGAGGAAATTCCTCCAAATCCCTTAATTTATGTGCTAAAACCTCTGCTGAATCTGGAAAAAATCCAACTCACCCCATTCTTGTCCTCAAGGGCCGAGATTGGATGCAGAGTTGGGGCACAGGCTGCCGAAAGTAAAACTTTTCCAAGGCATTTTGGCACAGAGTTAGTTAAAAATGGGGAAGAAATTGGTTTAAAAAATGCAAGATTTCACCCAAAATTGAATGGCGATGTGCAAGACTTGCCTGGGTGGAAGGAAACTAAGTATTGTTGCTTAAAAGATGATTTCTCCCTGGTATTGTCCCTCCACATGGGAAAATGGTGGAGCTTTAGTCCCATGGGGGAGGGCAACTGCCAAAAACCCTGTATTTTGGGTTTTTTTATTTTAAATGCTAGCAAAAGGGTGTATTCGCCTTAAAATGTGGCATGGGAGGAAATGCAAAAGCAAACCAGGGCAAAAATAAAGGAATTGTCTTCTGCAGGTTCCTGCTCTAAATGTGAGATTCTAGGAGAAGGATCATTTTCTTGGTGGCTTTTTGCCCATATTGTCCTTTTTTTTTTCCTGGCTCTTGAAGAGTTGACAAAAGAACCTGAACAAGAGCTGGGATAAAAAAACACAAGTGATGCAATGGGCAGAAATGCCTATTTTTGGATACTGATCTGGCGTGAATGTAATCTGTAATTTCATAAAGGATTCATTGTAATTTAGTATTAATTCCTGGCCATTTATTATAAAGTGCTACAAGATGAGGGGTCGCACCTGTATTTTCTTGGCAGCTTCTTCCTTTGAGTGGAGAAGACCCAAAATGCAGGAATAACCCCCCAAAATGGGCAAAACTCCCCTCATAAAACTATTTTACCCCTTAAATGGATGGATGGACCCAAACTGGTAATTGAGTGATGTGGAAAAAATTTGATTTATATTTCCAAAACTGATGGTTCACCAAAAATGAAAATTTTCCCCCTCAAACAAGCTCCAATGGGATTTTGCCCACTAATGAATGATACACCCCCCCCAAAAAATTTTTGCACATCCCAAAATGAGCTGTTCTCTCCAAAAATGAGTGATTCTCCCCCCAGAAGCTCCCCCAAAGTGTTCCAGACAACCCCAAAATGAGTGATGGTCTCCAAAAATGAGAGACGCTCCTCAGAATCAAACGATGACCCAAAAGGGGCAAATCTCTCCCTGAAATGAGTGATTCTCCCCCAAAATGGGTGCTCACCCCAAAAGGAGTTGTATTCTCCAAAAACTGTCCCCCAAAATGAGTGACATGCCCCCAAAGGATGCTGTCCCAAACTGCTCCTTCTGGAAGTGAGTGACCCTCCTCAAAATAAGTGACTTCCCCAAAAATGAATGAATTTGCCCCAAAATGGACAACACTTTCCAAAAACAAGCAACAACCCCCAAATTAGGCAGTCTTCCCCAAAATGAGTGACAAACTCCAAAACAGAGCAATTGTCCTGCAAATGGAAGCAATGGAAGCCTCCCTGTCCCTTAATGAGCCATTCCTTAATAATGGGTTGGTTTTCTGGGTGATGTTTGCACAATTTTTAGTGGAAAATCAGTCCACAGAAAAGTGAAAAAATGGGAAAAATCCCCAAGAATGGAATTTAATCTGAATTTTGCCCCTCTGATGGTGGCAGCTGCAGCTGCCTCTGAGCATCCAGCAGCTCGTTAGCCAGAAGTTTGTGTTTTTTATAGAACCCAGAATATTCAAGAGCACTGCAGCTAAGTCCATGTTGGGATTTTTTTGCTTAAAAACATCATTTTCCTATGAAAAAGTTGCAAAGCACCGCCACGAGCAAGGGGGGACATAGACACTGGACACCAGTTTCCTAATTAATGTAAGGAATTCTTTATTCCCAGCTGTGCAAAGGGGGAAGTGCAGGGTGGGGCAGCCAGGGGGGGGTGACCCTTTTTCCTGGGGTTTGGCCCCGTTTTGGAGGCGCCGGGGTGGGAGTGTGGGGGCAGCACCACATCAGGTCGGGCAGAGCACTGCAGAGAGAGAGAGAGAGAGAGAGAGAGAGAGAGGGGCTGGGGCACTGCACGGGGCACTGAGGGTGCAGTGAGGCAGGAACATGCACAGGGATGCATGGGGAAGCATGGAGGTGCATTGGAATGCAGGAAGATGCACAGGGATGCACAAGGATGCACAAGTGTGTATGGGGATGCATTGGAATGCAGGAGGATGCAGGAGCATGCACTGTGATCCATGAGGATGCACAGGGATGCAGGAGGATGCACAGGGATGCACAAGGATGCAGGAGGATGCACTGTGATCCATGAGGATGCACAGGGATGAAGGAGGATGCATTGGAATACAGGAGGATGCACAGGGATGCATGAAAAGGCACTATGATCCATGAGCAAGCACAGGGATGCACAAGGATGCAGGAGGATGCACAGGGATGGAGGAGGATGCACAGGGATGCACAAGGATGCAAGAGGATGCACAAGGATGCAGGAGGATGCACAGGGATGCACAAGGATGCAGGAGGATGCACAAGTTTGCATGAGGACGCACTGTGATCCATGAGGATGCACAGGGATGTAGAAGGATGCAGGAGGATGCACAAGAATGCACAATGCAATGGTGCACGAGGGTGCACAGTGACACACAGGCCTGCACTGGGCTGCACGTGGATGGCAGTGGTGCCCAAGGGTGTCCGGGGGTCACACAAGGACACATGAGTGAGCACAGGGACAGCCAGGAGGGCACAAGGACACACAAGTGAGCACAGGGACAGCCAGGAGGACACAAGGGCATGCACAAGGACAGCCAAGAGGGCACAAGGACACACACAGGGACAGCCAGGAGGACACAAGGGCATGCACAAGGACAGCCAAGAGGGCACAAGGACACACACAGGGACAGCCAGGAGGACACAAGGACAACTCGAGTGAGCTCCACGTGCAGGAGGGTTCAGGAGCAGAAAGGCTGCAGGAGTGTGACCGAGGCTCCTGGGCACACAAGGATGCAGAAATGCTGCACGAGGCTGCACATGGGATGCAGGAGGAACATGAAAGGGATGCACCAGGAATGCACACACACAGCAGTGCACAGGAAGAGCATGAAGGACACACGAGGACTCAGGAGGATGCACAAGAGATGGATAAGAGGGGTGTGGGAGATGCACAGGGATGCACAAGGATGCCTGGGAGGTGCAAGAAGATGAATGGGGATGTCCAAGGGAGGCAGAGGAGGGTGCCTGATGGGGCATGGGGGTGAGGGAGGGTGCACAGAGGGTGATGAGGCTGTGGATGAAGCAGATGGGCCCCAGGATGGGGCAGGAAGCTGCACAGGCACCTCCAGAGGTGTCTGTGAGACAGACAGCTGTGTCAGGACAGGAGAGCTGGACAAAGAATGCCTGAGGGATGTGCAGGAGATGCACCCGGGGTCCCTGAAGGATGTGTGGAGGATGCAGCAGAGATGCAGGAGGGATGCAGGAGGATGTGTCCAGGATTCCCTGAGGATGCACAGGAGATGCAAAAGGGACAAATGAGGATGCAAGAGGGATGGGCAAGGGATGCACAAAGGATGCATTGGGGAGGCATGAGGATGCAGAAGGGATCTGTGGTGGAGGCACAGAGTGCAGGGGAGCTGTGTGAAGGATGCAGGAGGGGTGCCCAGGCAGGCAGGGGGGAGCAGGTACCTTTGAGGATGTAATCCGTGAGCAGAGTGGGCACCTTCTCATTCCCCTCCTTCATGGCAAACAGGACTGTGAGGGAGAACAGAGCTGTGAGCCTGGCCCTGCTGCCCCCCAAATGTCCCTTTCCCCCCCCAAACCAGCAACACAGCTGCCATACAATTTCCCCAGACAATTTATGCAGCAGGCCTGGGAATATCCACACAAAAAGGACTTTCATCCCAAATTAGCCAATATTGGGTGATTTACCCCCAAATCAACCCTGGTATAAGGAGCATAAATTGGGAGGAGGTGTTGGCTGCCAACCAGCTGTGCTGCAGTGATGCAAACCAGGGACTTCCCCCACCAGGTGGGTTTGTGCAATGATGATGCAACATGGGTGGTAGCACCTTAAACTGCCCATGCTGCAATGATGCAAAAAATCCCCCAAACTGGTTGTGCTGGGGTACTGGTTTGTACCCCAAACTGCAGCCACTGAAGCAAAGCAAAATGTGCCTTTGTGTCCCCAAAACATGTGATGCTGACCCAAAGCATCAGCTTGAATGAATACTCACTGTTGGTGAGCATCTGCAGGTCCTCAACAGAGGGTGGTGAGCCCTTCTTCTCATAGGGAATCACCGTGTTCAGGTACTGCAAAAACAAAAACCACCCCAAAAAAACACCCAGCTGACACAAAATTGCCTGTTTTTTGCATCATCTTGAGACAAATTTGTGCAAAAATGGAGTATTTCTGCAACATTCCTGCAATTGCATTTAATTTGCAGGTATTTTGGGGAGTGCTGAACAAACTGGGTGCTGCAAACTCCACCCAAATCCATCCCTCCTGAGGGAGGACTTTTTGGGGTGAAAACAGGTAATTTTTCCAAGAGAGATTAGCAGGGTGTAGGGAGTTTATTTAGATTTAGATTTAGATTAGCAGTGTTGTAAAATAAAGAAAGATTTTAACAGGGGGTTGGGGATGCAGGGGAATGGGGAGTGCAAGGAGGAGGAGTGAAAACAAACAGATTTGGGCAATTTTTTTTTTGGGGGGGAAGGGCACCTGCTTCTCGTTGGTGGTAGGACCAAAAGTCTGGCGCAGGCCGGAGTGCAGGATGCTGGAGATGCCCTCCATGCTGAAGCGCTGGGGGGACAACGTGTCACCCTGTCACCCCCGGGCACAGTGACATCACCTGTGGCACCTCCTCTGCCACCAGCATCCCCCACAACTCCCTGACTCCCACATCCACACCCTGCTCAGATCCCAGCACCCTGCTCCATATCCCCTGCCCATATCCCTTTGTGTCCTTGCTCCAAGTCCCCCTGTCCTGTGTCCTTCCCATGCCCTGTGCCATGCCCCTCTGCCCCCTCCTGTCACTATCCCATCCCATCCTGTCGCTAGCCCATCCCATCCTGTCGCTTTCCCATCCCATCCCATCCCATCCCATCCCATCCCATCCCATCCCATCCCATCCCATCCCATCCCATCCCAATCACCTCGCCCCATGTCCCTCTTCCCCACCCTATCACTATTCCCATCCCATCCCTCATCCCTTTGCCCCATCCTGTCCCCACATCCCATATCTCCTCCCTCCACCCGNGGCTCGCCGCCTCCGCCCGGCCCGCGGCCGCCAGCAGCTCCCGCGCCGACAGCCGCCCCAGCCCTGCCCCGAGCAGAGAGCGGCTCGTGTCCCGGGGACATCCCACACACGGGGCTGGAAGGCACTTACAGCCCATCTCGTTCCACCTCCCAGCCACGGGCAACGACCCCTTCCGCTAGCCCAGGGCGCTCCAAGCCGTGTCCTTGGACACTTCCAGGGATGGGGCAGCCACAGATGCTCTGGAAACCTTGTGACAGGGCCTCCTCGCCCTCACAGGGAAATTTCTTCCCAATATCCCATCCATCCCTGCCCTCTGGCAGTGGGAAGCCATTCCCTGTGTCCTGTCCCTCCATCCCTTGTCCCCAGTCCCTCTCCAGATCCCCTGGACCCCCTTTAGGCCCTGGCAGGGCTCTGGGCTCTCCCCGGAGCCTTCTCTTCCCCAGCTCTCCCAGCAGAGGTGCCGCAGCCTTTGGGACATCTCCGTGGCCTCCTCTGGACTCGCTGCAGCCAGTGCCATGCATGGGGAAAGGAGGGAAATGCCTGGTGCAGTCAGAACACCCCCAGTGCAGTCAGTGAAACACACACTGCAACCATTAAAATGCATCTCGTGCTGAGCGAGATGCGCTCTGCATTTTCTGAGACACCAAGAGATAAACCCGTTGTGCAATTATTGATATGCTCAGTGCCATAATCAATGTGCCCAGAGCAATTAAGGGACTTCCTGGCACGATAAGTGACATGCAAGGTGCACTCAGAGATATCCACAGTGCAATTAGTGACAGGCAGGGTGTGATTAGTGACATGTACGGTGCAACAAGTGACATGTATGGTGCAATTATTGACATGCATCGTGCAACTGGTGACATGTATGGCGTGATTATTGACATGCATGGTGCAATTAGTGACATGCACGGTGCAATTAGAGACATGGTGTGATTAGTAACCTGCACAGTGTGATAAAGAGCAGAGCAATGAGTGAAGTGCCTGGGCTTGTTGGTGACACAGCCCACGCCACCAGTGACAAATCTCATGAGCGTGGAACGCCCCATGCAGAACACAAAGACTCCTGGTGAACCCCACGTGCCTTTCCACACCAAAAGCCAGATCCCTGTGTTCTTCACAGTTTTTGCCAAGAGCCCTTCTGGCCAAGTCCCAGAGCAAGCCAGCACTGAGGCCTGGAGAGACTCAGTTGTCCAATTTGGTTGGAATTGTCCCCAAAAAGTGACTGGCCTGGGCTTTGCTGGCCATACCTTCGTGGGAGCAGTTGTTGTTGAAAGCAGGGGAGAAAGCATGCAGCTCCCGCAGCAGGATGGGCTCCGTGCCCCCGCCACCACCTTTGCCTTCAGCATCAGCCTTGGTTTCTTCCTCCTCCTCCTCATCTTCCTCCTCCTCCTCTTCCTCCTCACCCTCAGGGTCAGCCTCGGGGTCAGGTGAACTCTGCATGAGCTCCTCCAGCTCCTCGATGACCTGCGGGGCATCAGTGACCTCCATGTGCACCTGCATCCTACTGCACCTTGCACCCCACACACCCTGCATCCACACCTGCAGCTGTCCTGCACCTGCACCCCTGCATCCACCCCTGCAACTGTCCTGCACCCTGCATCCACACCTGCAGCTGTCCTGCACCTGCACCCTACATCCACCCCTGCAGCTGTCCTGCTCCTGCTCCCTGCACTCCTGCCCTGCACTCACATCTGCAATTGCTCCCTTCATCCTGCACCTGCATCCTCTATCTCCATCCTCCATCCTTATCAGCATTCTGCATCCTGCACCTGCATCCTCCCCTTCATCCTGCACCTGCGTTCTGCTCCCTTCATGCTGCATCAGCACCTGCATTTACATCCATCCTGGCTCCTCTATTTGCATCCTGCATCTGCATCCCACATTCCATGGACACTGAGGATCTGCATCCACATCTAAATCTGCATCCTGCACCTGTCTGCATCCTGCTCTCTGCACCCACCTCCTCCTCCTGCATCCTGGATCCTGTACTTGCACCTGCACCTGCACCCTCTACCCTGCATCCACACTCTGCTGCTGCCTCCACACCCCTCTCCCCACACCTGTACCCTGCACCCACATCTGGCACCTGCATCCTGCAACCCACATCTGCATCCTGCATCTGGAACCTGCATCTGGAACCTGCATCCTGCAGCTGCATCCCAGCTCTGCCCCCCACACTTCTATCCTTCCCCCCATGCCACCCATTTTGTACAGCAGCACCCACAGCCCACCTTCCCACGTGGACCCAAATCCCACATCAGCACCCACAGCCTACACTTCTGTCTACATCCACATTCCAGGTCCTGCATGCACATCCCAAGATGTTGGGATTTGTCTTTTTCTTGTGCTTTCAGCTCATGGTCACGGGGCCGAGGTGGCCAAGCCTGGCTTTTGGAGGACATGCAGGGCTCCAGATGCCCATGGGTACCTGCTCAGCTGTCAGCAGTGGCTCCTCATTGATCCCAGAGTCCTGCTCACTCCTCTCAGTGAGCTCCTCCTCCTCTTCCTCCTCCTCCTCCTTCCCACCGAGCTGCAGGAGACACAGGCTGGGCAGCCTTGGTGGCACCACAGGCCCAGCCTGGAGTGGGCATGGCCCCAGCACAGACACAGCCACAGCCCTGGCACGGGGACAGCCACCACCCTGGCTCAGGGGGACACGGGGGGTGGCACGGGGAGACACTGGATGGGGACATCAGATGAGACATGTTGGATTGATGGCATTTCATGGAGATGCTGGATGGGGATGTTGGATGGGGCTTTGGGTAGGGACACTGGACAGCACTGGAGGGGAGGTGTTGCCAGAAGGTGGATGGAGATGTTGGACAGGAGTGTTGGATGGAGAGTTGTAGAATGGAGCCACGGAGTGGGAAGAAGACAGGGGCTCCTCCTGGTGTGTTGGATGGAGGTGTTGGATGGAGAGTGGTGTTGGACACGCTCTGTGGAGACACAGGGGATGCTGGATGGGGAGATGAGGGCTGGTGGAGCTCAATGGGAGAGGTCTGATGGAGACACGGCGTGGGGGCACCAGGTGGGGACATGGCAGAGAGGAACACCAGCAGAGAATGGATGGATGGAGATGTTGGGTGAGGAGGCATCTTCTTTGTTCCCACCTTTCACCATCTTTTTTCACCTTTTTAACAACCCAAGGAAGTTATCTTCTCTTCCCCCTTCACCAACAAGCCGTTACATCCAAATGGGTTCAATTCCGTGGATATTGGGACATTTTTACAACCCCAAAAGCAGCTATTGACAGCACAAACTCACTACAAATGAAAACACATTTTCTATCCCCAAAACCACCCACCCCACCGTGGCATGGGGACAAACTGGCAAAGGCCAGGTGCTAAAACAACCCTTTCTGGGTAGTTTGCAATGCCATGATGGTTGCTGAGCCTCGGGGCTGACTGACAGCTGTCAATCACAGTCAGGGGATCATGTGGGGATGTCACAGCCGTACCTGGGGGTCGGTGCCATCCAGGGGCTCAGTCCCAGGGAGCTGCCACGGCCGGGGGGAGCTCCGGGGGGCAAAGCCATCGGTCAGAGCATCCCAGACCCTGCAGGGAGGCGGGTGGTGAGTGCTGATCCCAAAATGCTGCATCTCAGAGACACATCCCAAAAATGGCACGCCAAGATGCCACAAAGCATCCCGAAATGCAGCCCAGAAACATCCTGAAATGACCTCCAAAAATCCCCAAACACCGCTGAGATGCCTGAAACATCCCAAAACACTCCAAATGATATCCTAGAAAACCCCAAAAGCTGTCCTAGAAGACCCCAAAGCTTCTCAAAATAGCATCATGAAATACTGCCCTGAAATACTCCAAGGTACCCAAAAATGCTGCCCCAGCACCTGAGATGCCCCCTAAATGTTATTTTGAAATGCTTCCATCAAAACACTCCAAAAGGCAACAGCAATGTCCCAAAATATCTCTAGATGTCCCCAAATGCCACTCAAAAACATCACCATGATGCCCTGAAGTGACACAAAACATTATCTTAAAGAAGCTGCAGAGCCCTAAGACTCTCTCAAAGGCCCCAAAACACCTCAAAATGCTGCCCTGGAACACTCCAAACTGCCTCCAAATGTTCTTCTAAAATACCCCCAAAATACCCCTAAAGGACCCAAAATTTTAAAATGTTACCCTGTCATGTTCCAACCATCCAATCCCCTCACTGAAATACCCCAGAGATCCCAAAATGTCCCTTTTGAACACCTACAAATTACCCTAAAATGCTTTCCTGAAATAGTGACCAAGAGGAGAAAATAGAGAAAGAAAAGAGGGGAAGGAGGGCAAAAAAGGAAAGGGGGAAAAGAGGAGAAAAGAGAAATAAGGGGTTAAGAAGAAGATGGAAAAAAGGGCAAACAAGGGGGGAAAGGGGAAGAAGTGGGGGAAGGAAAATCTGGATAAAAGGGGGGAAAGGAAGAAAAAATGAGAAAGAGGGAAAAGAAAGAAAATGGTGGGAAATGGAGAAAGAGGAAAAAGGGAAGAAAGGGAAAGAGGAGACAATAGGGAATAGGAAAAGGAGAAGGGCCAAAGGAGGGAAAAAGGAAAAATCAGGAGAAAAGGAGAAAATGCAAGAAAAAAGAGAGAATGAGGGGGAAAATGGAGAAAAGGGCAGGGAAAGCAGAGAAAGGGAAGAAATGGAGGAGAAAGGCAGAATATGGGAAAAAATAGCTGAAAAATGGCAACATTGAGAAAAAGGCCAAAAATTGTAGAAAAGGTAAAAAATGGGGGGAAAGGCACAGAAAGAGATTCAGAAATTTTCTTCCCATCCCAGGAACCCCCCCCACCCCCCCCATTTTTCCACCAGAAATGGTGGGTTCAGTCCAATATGGTGCCACATCCAAATCCTGAAAATCACCCCAAAACCATTTGCCCCCTTTCCAATCCCAAAACTGCTCATTTTTAGATTTTTTATATTTTCCTCCTCACGAGGGCTGAATTCCCCTTGGAATTACAGATTTCACAAATTAACATACAAAAATGTGGATGCCAAATCTTAAATACTTATTTTTTTTAACAAAACACAGCAAATTAGTAATTATCCCCCCAAAATGTTTTTTTTTTTTTTTTTTATCCTGCTCTTAAAGGACCAGCACCCCACAGGGGCAGGCCAAGACCAGCAGTGATTTCTGAGTTAATTATGGCAAGAAATGGTTAAAAACTCTGGAAATCCAATGCCTGTGAGGCCATGGCCCCTCCCCCGGCCTGTACACAAGGCTCATTCAAAGAAGACTAAAAAAAATAGCCCTGTTTTGCCCAAAGTGACCCAAAAAAGACACAATAAGTGGCACAAAGCGGCGACAGCGCGGCAGCCCCGGCGAGCAGCCAAGCTGCATTTTGCTCTGAAAAACCATGAATTCGACCAATTGCAAAAATCAATTCAGCCTCAGTGGGTTTGGGGAAAAAAAACCAAACACAAACCAACAAAATCAACCAATATGGGGCTTTTTGGGTTGGTAGCAACCCCTTTGCTTGGTAAAAATAAGGGTTAGACAGACAAAATTAAACAGACAAAAAAAATCCACGAGGAATGTGATAGTGTGTAATCATCACGAGGAAAAAGCCCAAGGATTTGCAGGAAAAAATGGCATTTTGTAACAAAACACGGTTTTTAATGAACTGTAGAATTTAACACAAAAGGCACAATGATAATTGGGGAGCCTAGGGGGGAATTTGACCTGAGGGAATTTGGCCATCCCTTAGCATGGTACACAGGGGGTGGCTGAAATCTACTCACACCTTACTCAAGGTTTCTGCTCAACCCCTGGGGCTTTCATTGCACAGACATAGCTGTGGCCCCCTGCAACGTGGCATGGGACGTGCTGCTCTTCCTCCTCATAGGTTGCTACTCCAAGGATCCTACACAGCTACTCCAAGGTGCTGTGTGCTTCAACAGCACAGTCCAGGTGCTGATCTGCATGTGATGGGCTCATAGAAGAGCACAAGGAGGTGTGATAGGCCCTGGGGGGGTGTTTACTCATAAGATACTACACCACTACTCTGAAGTGCTACACAGTCATGCTGTAAGCTGGACTGCACATTCTGGGGAAAGGGGAGTGTTCCATGGCCATGACAGGATGCATGCAGACTCGGGGGTGCCCTACTTATGGGATGCTACGCAGCTACTCCAAAGATACTACACAGCTACTCCAAAGATACTACACAGCTGCTCCAAAGATACTACACAGCTACTCCACGCCGCTGCACGACTGTGCTGTGATGCAAGGGGCCGAGCTGCACGTGGGCTGTACCTTGCTAGCACACAAGGTGGCACACAGACTCTTACTCACAGGATACTACAGCGCTACTCCTGACACAGAGCACGGCCACGCTGCAGTGCTGGGAGGTAGCCTGCCCTGTGGGGGGGTTCAGGGTGGCCCCAGGAGCAGGGGGGCCTTACTCACTCCTCATCCTGCAGGCGCTCCTCCTCCTCCTGCGCCTGGAGCCGGCCCCGCACGGGCGCCAGGCCCTCGGTGGCGGCGTCGTAGTTGCGGAAGCACACGGTGAGCTTCTCGTCGAACTCCTGCACCAGGTCCTCCATGGACTTGAAGCTCATCATCTCGGCGGAGAAGCTCTCCAGCTCGGCCAGCGCGGGGTCGGCGGGGCGCGGCGGGGACCCCCCATCGTCCGCGGGCCCCTCCTCGAACTCCTCCTCCAGACTGACCAGCGGCGCCTCCATCCTCCTCAACACCGATGTGCTGCCTTAGCTGCAGGGACAGGGTGCCCGTCAGGCACCCGGCTGCTAACAGGTTACAACACCCAGCGTCCCGTTCCCTTGGCTGCTGCTGAACTCACTGAACTCAACCCTGCTGCCGGGGCTGTTACACAACCAACAGTATCTCTGTAGTATCCTGGCAGTAGCCCAACAGGATGTACTACCTTCAGAAGAGATATTCTGATATTGTGGCACTTTTCTAAGTAGTTGCAACAAAGCGCTGATAGTGGCCCAGGCAGCTTAGTGCTGCCCTGACAGTATGTAAAAAATGTCATAACACTATCCATTTCCCTGAAGTGGTAGTATCTTAGTTGTATCCTTATACTATATTGCTGGATTATGCCCTTTTCTGACCTAGAGATAGGGTAACTGAGACGTGTTTTAAAAATTTTATTACCACTTTCAGTCTCATGTGAAGGGTGAGACAATACAGATGTTATAATTCATGCCAATACAGATGTTACCATTCACGCCATTGCAATCAGCAGCCAATTATCTCCTAATTACAATACACTATAAGTGTTTCTTGGCCTATCAGCTTTTGCCACCTCTCAGTTACCCCATCTCTGAGTCAGAAAAGGGCTTAATTCAACACTATATCACTACTAAGCAAGTGGTCTGAAAGTATCAATAATGTGCTGACAGTATCCCAAAAATGTGAGAGTTACCTTGATGGTATCCCAGAAGTATCTTACCACAATCCTTTCTAGTGCCCTTGTAGCATCTTGGAAGTACCCTACAGATAACTGCACTCTTATACTGAGAGAATCCTACTGAAAACTGACTCCTGTCCTGACAGCACCTTGGGAGCTTTGTGATAATATCCTGGTACTACCATTGTAGTACCACTAATGCTGTATCCTAGCAATGACCCTGTAGTATCTTAGTAGTGCCTCATTAGCAATAGTCATTAGCATTAGCAGTACATTTACAATTGGCAAAGTGATACTTTGGAGTATGCAGATGTTATCCTGATAACAGCAACATCCTGATAGTACCTTTGTGCTACACTGGGAGTATCCTAGTAGCAGCTCAGCATTGAGTAGCTCAGCATTGTTCTGATGTTGTACTAGCACAGGCAGGAATATCCTGATTCTGTCAGGAGCATCCCAGCAGCATCCTGGTGCCCTGATAGTATCACAGTAGTAGATAAGGAGTGTCCTGATAGGATCCTAGTAGTGGTGTAATGGGATACAGCTGTTATCCTCAGTGTGTTGGTGGCACTGGGTGGTGCAAAGCATTATCCAGATATTTTCTTACTGCCACACAACTACGCTGAAAGCAACCTGAACGTATCTTGAGAGGAACCTTGTGTGAGCTGCTCCAGTGGTACCTTCACAGTACCTCAGTATCAGCTCTGGAAGTATCTTGGTAGCAGCCTTAGTGGAGCTCCTGCAGCATCCCAGTAGCATCCACAGAGTATCCTAAGAGTAGCTTACTGCCATTCTGGAAGTGCCTTTCTGCTGTCTGCAGAGTAGCCTGTCCACATTCTAGTAAACTCATAGCATCTCAGAAGCACCCCAGCAGCACCCTGAGAGCATCTCAGCTGTGCCTTGACAGCATTTCACTACTCCCTCAGGAGATCACTGAGAATGTCCCAGTAGCATCCTAGCAGTAGCCTCAGAGGAAGCAAACAGTAACTGTGTAGTAAGCCAGGAGAAGCCTAGTACAGGTGTGAGCACCCCAGTCACTCCCCCAGCCCTGGCCATGCTTCCCTGGGGAGGGGAGCACAAACATC
>WBNO01014297.1:1401-83774 GCA_013400575.1 Peucedramus taeniatus | reverse complement strand
GGGCCGCCCGGGGGTGGGGGCGGCAGCCGCAGCCCACCCGCCGCAGCTCCCGGCCCGGGCGGGGCTGGAGGAGGCGGACACTCGCCGGGGCTGCCCGGTGAGCGCTTCCCCATCTCGCCAGAGCTCCCTTGAGCTGTCCTGGCCGCGCTCCGTGCCCGGGAGGCTTTGTCCGCCCCCCGTGGGACACCCGCGTGTGCTCGGGGCACCGGGACCGCCGAGCGCTGGGAGAAGGGAGCTCCTGGACTCGTTTCAGCTCCCGGGAGCAGCGAAACCGAGAGCCGCGGGCAGTGACGGGCCCGCGGGCGCTGCTGCCTTTCCCCTCCCCTTTCCCACACCGCCGCATTTTCTCTTTTCTCCCCTCTACCTGCTTTTTCCATTTCGCCCTGACCTTGTTCCCGTCTTTTCGGTCCTCCCTCGCTCTGCCTGTGGTTATTTTCTCATTTGCCGTGTTTTTCTGTCCAGCTCTCAGATATAATTTTTGCATTCTTCCCTGTCTGTCCTGTAGCCCCTTGGCGTTTCTGCTGTCTCTCTGTCTGATATCTTGTCACTGCTGATCCAGGTGTTCCTTCTGGACCCTCTAGCATGCCACGAGGGTATTTCTTTCACCATCTTTCTTTATCCTCTACTCTGTCTCTCACTTTGAATTCCTCATCCTGTGCTCCATCACCTGTAGCTGTTGACTGAGCAAAGAGAAGTCCCAGCGTTTCTCCTGGGCTTTCATGTGGAAAAAAACCTTGAAAATCAAGGGCAAAACTGGGAAATGAAGGGGAAAATCTTGGAAAGGAAGCAGAAAACTTAGAGACAAAGTGGAGAAATGTGGAAATGAAGGGGGAAAACTTGAAAGAGAAAAAAAAACCAGAAATAAAAGGAACCTTGGAGATAAAAAGTGGAAAATCTTGGAAATAAAGTGGAGGATTTGGAAATAAAAAGGGGGAAACTGAGAAAGTAGAACACTAGAAAATAAGGGGTAAAGCTGGGAAAGAAGGGGTAAAATTCAGAAATAAAGGGGGCAATGGGAATTAGAGAAGAAAAAAAATGGAAAATGAAGGACAAAACTGGGAAGGAGGAGAAAATTGGACAACAAACTTTGTGGGGAAAATAAAGTAGAAGACCTTGGGAACAAAGCGGAAAAATTTGGAAACAAAGAACACCTGAAGGGGCTGCTGGATGGCACGAGGATCCCTCAACTTCCCAGCAGAAATGGGGACAGAAATGCTGGGAAAGGTTTTCCTCAGGGACCGGGGTGATGATACCTTGCAAACATGAAACAAGCTTTGGATGTTTTTAAACTCAAGCCTTAACAGTAAATGATCTCACAGTGGATTCTCACGGCACTTTCCATCAAGGGTTTTATTAAAAATAAGAAACAAAAGAGTCCAGTTTCCCCCATTTTGGCTGCAGGCCCCAGAAGCTTTCCCCATGCCACAGCTCGATTCCCACAGCCTTGTGTGTGGGGATGCTGCTGTGCTGGGGTGCTGCTGCTCCAGGGGGCTGCTGGCCACAGGGTGACAGCGTGGCAGAATGGGGGTGGCCAGTGGGTTTGGGGGCTGGTGGCCCCAGCCCCTGGCCACTCCCCAGGACACAGGAGGCTGTGCTGGGGAGCAGGGCGAGTGTGGTGGGGCCTGGCTGCTTCACCTGCAGGATGATCCTCTGTGGCACCTGGAGGAAAACGACAAAAAAATGAAAACACACCCTAAATCTGGTGCTTTTAAACCCACAAACTGCTTGAGGTTGGTGTGAATGCGTGAGGAGGAAGGGATTCTCTGGCCCTTCCACCAGAGGGTACCAGGAAGAACAAGAAGGGTCAGATTTGAGGATCTTCAAGGGTTTTCCAAACTTAAGGACTCCAGGATTTGAAGAAGATGCTGCAGAGATGCCCCCCTCAGGATCTGAATCCCAGAAATGGGGGTGTGTGCCCCAAACCCACAAATTTGGAGTCTATGGAGGGAGGTGAAGATTGAGCCAAATAAAAGCTCAGGTATTGGGATCTTTGTCCCCGTTCCTCTTCCCCCTTCCCAGAAGAAAGAGCCAAAGAAACATGACTAAAATAAAGGGACTAAAAGAAAAGAGAATAAAAGATATGGAAAGAAACAGAAACAGGACCACAAGAACTAAAAAATACAACTAAAAAACAGAACTTCAAACCACAGAACTACAAAAGTGTGTTGGGAGAGGATGGAAGTGGCCTCGGAGGGGATGGAAGTGGCCCTGGAGTGGATGGAAGTGGCTTTGGAAAGGATGAAAGTGGCTTTGGAGAGGATGGAAATGGCCCTGGAGTGGATGGAAGTGGCTTTGGAAAGGATGAAAGTGGCTTTGGAGAGGATGGAAATGGCCCTGGAGTGGATGGAAGTGGCTTTGGAAAGGATGAAAGTGGCTTTGGAGAGGATGGAAATGGCCCTGGAGTGGATGGAAGTGGCTTTGGAAAGGATGAAAGTGGCTTTGGAGAGGATGGAAATGGCCCTGGAGTGGATGGAAGTGGCCTTGGAGAGAATGGAAGTGGCCCCGGAGTGGATGGAAGTGGCCTTGGAGAAGATGGAAGTGGCCCTGGAGTGGATGGAAGTGACTTTGGAGAGGATAAAAGTGGCCTTGGAAAGAATGGAAGTGGCCCCAGAGTGGATGGAAGTGGCCCTAGAGAGGATGAAAGTGGCCTTGGAGAGGATGGAAGTGGCCTGGGTGGGCATGGAAGTGGCCACGGAGAGGGTGGAGGTGGTCCCGTAGAGGATGGAAATGGCCCTGGCGCGGTCGCCACGCCGAGGGGCTGCACTTGCCTGCTGCAGGAGCACGACCTGCGGCGCTGGCAGGGCGGTGGCCGTCACCTGCTGTCCCCCCAGCTGAGCAGGCCCCACGCCCAGCTGCAGGCCGGAGAAGGGCCCGAGGTGCTGCACGAAGGGCTGCAGGAGCGGCGGCTGGCCCAGGGCCGGCTGGGCGCCGCTGGGGGCGATCTGCGGGGCACTGCGGGANAAAACTGAGGGAAAACACACTGAGGGAACTGAGGAGAAAAACTGAGGGAAAACACACTGAGGGAACTGAGGAGAAAAACTGAGGGACAACACAGCGAGGGGGTTGAGGAGAAAAACTGAGGGACAACACACTGAGGGGATTGAGGAGAAAAACTGAGGGACAGCACCGGGGGAACTGAGGAGAAAAACTGAGGGACAACACAGCGAGGGAGTTGAGGAGAAAAACTGAGGGAAAACACACCGAGGGAATTGAGGAGAAAAATGGAGGAGATTGAGGAAAAACACACTGAGGGAACTGAGGAGAAAAATTGAGGGAAAACACACCGAGGGAGCTGAGGAAAAAAAATTGAGGAGATTGAGGAAAAACACCCCTAGGGAATTGAGGAGAAAAAATGAGGAGAAAATTTGAGGAAATTGGGGAAAAACACACCGAGGGAGTTGAGGAGAGAAATTGAGGAACAACACACCGAGGGAACTGAGGAGATAAACTGAGGGAAAACACACTGAGGGAGCTGAGGAGAAAAATGGAGAAAGTTGAGGAAAAACACACTGAGGGAATTGAGAAAAACTGAGGAAATTGAGGGAAAACACACCGAGGGAATTGAGGAGGAAAATTGAGGAAAAACACACCGAGGGAACTGAAGATAAAAATGGAGGAAATCGAGGACAAAAATGGAGGAAATTGAGGGAAAACACACCAAGGAAAATGAGGAGAAAAAGTGAGGAAAAACACACCCAGAGAATTGAGGACAAAAATGGAGGATATTGAGGAAAAACACTCCGAGGGAACTGAGGACAAAAATGGGAGAAATTCAGGAAAAACACACGGAGAGAATTGAGGACAAAAATGGAAGAAAATGAGGAAAAACACACTGAGGGGGTTTCATTCCCGTTTCATGGGAAGGAAAGGCTCTCCAAGGAGTAATTTACGAAAGGCCCACCCCAGCACCTTCAAAAAAAGGCACTGGGTGTGATTTGGGAGCTACCTAGAACAGAGGCCAGACAAAATTAAGAGAATAAAAAGCAGTTCTATTTATTGAAGGGCCTTCGGGTACATTTAGAGCAGATAAAACTTCCCCAGGGGCTACACCCAAAAATGGATGATGAATCACGGGTTTTCACACTTTTATAAGTTTGGTCCATTTGCATATTGGGGGTTAATGTTCCAATTACAGCTTCAGCTAATGAAGTAATTTACCCCAAGTTTGCTCCCCCAACTCACTTTTGTTTCCCTCTCTCAGGCCTGAGGCAGTGAGGGGTCCTTGATTGCCAGGCCTGGAGAGGAATTGTTGTGTCTGCCCAAAATGGGGAAGCAGCAGCTCCCACTGGATATGGAGTTTGGAGTTACACACTAAAGAACTGCAGGATTACGAATATGTGAAAAATATAAAAGCTAAAATCCGGAGGCATCAGCTGCATCCTCTGTGCTGAGAGAGCAGCATGGTCAGTCTGGAATAACAAACATTTATTTGGTGTAGAATTTAAAAAAATGGGGGAATAAGAAGAGGCTGCAGCAGTGAGGGGCAGCCCCAGAAAGCACCAAGCCCTCCCCAGCAGTTGGCAGCAGCTCTGCCTGTTCCCAGTTTTGGCTCAAAACATCCCAAAATCCCTGCTGGCTGTACCTCATGAGCAACAGCAGGAACCCATACCTAATAAAATCATGACCTTTGGGGATGTATGATGTAAAAATCCAGTTTTTCTTTAAAGAAAATGTTTGTGTTATGGAAGTTGTGTGGGTTTGGGCAGGGAGCTGGGTTGTCACTCACCTTCCTGGATCCAGGCAAAAAATCTTTCAAGGCTTGAGGATCGCTGCAAAAACAGAAAAAAGGCTTAAGGAGGCAGTGCCAGCACCTAATTAACAAATTAATGTTAATAAATGCTACAACTGATGATGGACACACATTTATGGTCCAAGAATTATGTTTTATGACCAATTTAAATGATCAAGTGGTTTTCAGAGGCCAGTTTTTGCCTCCTATATCACTCACACCCCTTTTTCTCTTTTCCCCCATAATGGTACAAATCAACAATTTGATCGACAGTTTCATGATCAGAACAAGAAATGAACCATTTGTCAAAATATTGTGTGGGCAGCAAACGGAGCCCTAAATGCCATAGCTCTGGGTAAAATAACTGAAAAGTGGGGTTTATTCCCATTCCATCATTATTCTCTGTATTATTGGGGTGTTTCCAGACCTTTGGAGGATGTTTTCCACCCATTTCAGGACTTTTCAGCCCTTTTGGAGGACACCTCAGGTGGGTTTTGGCACTGGGAGACCCAGTGCAGCACCAGAGAAGCCTCGATAGAGATCGATGGAGGTGGAATCCCCTTTCCCACCCCAAACTTGTGGGACTTACTAAAATACATCTGGCACACCCCAGCTGTCGTTGGCATCTCTGTCAACTGCAAAGAACAGAGAGACAATGTTGTGTCAGGGGAGCAGGGGGCTGGTGGTGGTGATGGTGATGGTGATGGTGATGATGATGGTGACCAGACCAGCAGACAACTCAGGAGGATCGTTCACTACTCCCAAGGGCATCAGCCCACAACCAGGAACCTGGAGAAGTTCCAGGGTGATTCCTCATCTGTCCACTGGCTGGGTTTCACTCTGAGCTCCCAGCCAGAGCTCACATTTCACTCTGAAACCCAAGCCAGCAGGTTTCTGGCTCATTTTCAGCTCACCAAGGGGCACTGGTGCCTTGCTGGCTGTGCCTGGAGTGGGATGGTCCTGGGGATCCCAAACACACAGGCAGCACCTGGAGCCCGATGCTGGCAAAGCTTGGCAAGAACTCCCCTTTAACATCACTAATTTATGCACCTTTATATCTAAAATTCCACTGTGGTAAAATGGATTTGGAAGGATTTGAGGATTTTCTGATGATAACCTGGAATCAGCACCAGATCATCTCCTCCTAAACCCCTTTTGATGAGCAGATCTGAGAAACTCTGCTTTTGGGGTTTTCCTCAGATCTGAGCTGGATTTGGAGGTGCAGCAATATGAAACTACTAATAAAAATCAAGGAAAACAAGAAAGCAAACATCCATTACAACAACAAACAAATATATAAAATAAATAAATAAATATAAATAATATATATAAAATAAAAATATCTTCCACTATCATCCACCAAAATTATATTTATGAAGATTTCTCCCCTTGTCATTCCCCAGTGGGGGGGATATGTGCATTAAGATGTTTTGCTGCTACCTGGATCTCTGTGAGAGGGGTTGAGTGAATTAAAGCCAGTGATCACAGCCGTGAGGATGGCAGCCCCTGACCTCAGGGGTGCTCCATGGGGGCTCAGGAATCACATTGGCCAGCATGAGGGTGAAATACCCTTAAATTAGACCCAAAATATTCCATTATTTTCACTGATTCCAAAGGAGCACAGTTCTCACCAATTAAGGTGCAGGAATGAACAACAGGGCCCGAAGATAACCTTAAAAAATAACCATTAAATAAGACCCTGCAGGGGTCAGAGTTCTCCCTGTAAATATAAATACCTGATATTCCTTAAATAAAAGTGCTTACTTTGATCTGGGGGGTTCAGGGAAAAAAGGAAACTCCATGGGCGGCACCTGGCCATGGCTGAGGGCAAAATTCCCCCGCTGGCACGTGGTCATTTCCGAGGGCCACCTGGTTATGTCATAGGGCTGCATTAGCAGGACTGAGGGCCACGTTCTGTTGTTGGCAACCATCCCAGGACTGAGGTCAACATTCCCTTGTGGCCACCCTGTCACGTCTGGGGGCCATGTTCTGTTGCCATGGGTGAGGAGCAGTAGTGATGCCGTGTGCCCCAGCTGTGAGCAGGGGAATTGCCAATAAAACGGCTTCAGAGTCAATCAGAAGTTGAAGAATAAGAGAATTGATGTGTTTTCCCTGCTGTCAAGGCAGAACAAAACAGTCTCCTTTTAGCCTGGAGAAAAGGAGGCTCAGAGGTGACCTTATCACTCTCTACAGCTCTTGAAAGGTGCCTGTGCTCAGGTGGGGTTGGGCTCTTTCTCCAGGCAGCGCTGACAGAACCAGAGGACACAGCCTCAAGCTGCACCAGGGGAAATAGAGGTTGGATATTAGGAAGAAGTTTTTCACAGAAAGAGTGATAAAGTTCTGGAATGTTCTGCCTGGGGAGGTGGTGCAGTCACCATCCCTGGGTGTATTTAACAAAGCCTGGATGTGGCACTGGGTGCCAGGGTTTAGTTGAGGTGTTGGGGCTGGGTTGGACTCGATGATCTTGAAGGGCTCTTCCAACCTGGTCATTCTGTGATTCTGTGAAAACCAAAAGACACCAATAACACCCCATGGAGTGATGAAATGCTGCCTCAAATGGACCCTTCTCACCCCTTGCTAACCCAAAGAACATTTTGGATCAGGTTGAGAGGAATGACAGATTTCTCTCTACAAACAAGCTCTGGGTCTGCTGCTAGATAAAAATAGCACTGAGAGATAAAAGAAACGATGAGAAGGATTCCACTGATGGTGAATGGAAAAAGATATTTGCCTTTACAAATAAACTGTAGATTGGCTGATAAATGAAACTGAACATTGAAAGATGAAATCAACAATGGGGAAAACCCCTAAATTCCATAAGAATTAAAAATTAAAAGGCAGGATTATACATTAGAGGGAAATCTTTGCTATCAGGGAAGTCTGAACCTCTCAAGTACCTCAGCCAATGAGGAAAGAGAGAAGGGAAATGTGGCTGGGAAATTGGGAAAAAAGGAAGCTGCACCCTCCAAAAATTGGAGAGACCCCAGGGGAACGCCCCATGGTCTGTCCCTTTATTGGAACAAAGTAAAAGGACTCCTCTGTCTCCTTTTTGAACATCAACCTCTGGTGTTTGTGGATTAATTTTCCTGACAAGGTTCAGCCAAAATAGCAATTCCCTGGAACCACAGTGAGGGTCCTTCATCTTGCAGCTTCCCTACACCCTCCCTCCACCTCCAGCATTCAGAATTTAGTACCTTTTAATTAATTTTTACCCCTAAAACCACACTTTACATGGTGACAAGAGTTTGAAGATTAAATTATTGGGAAAATTAAAACACTTTCTGAGGCGGGAAGTAGAGGATAAATGTTTTTAACTTCATGGTGTGAGACAAGGTGATGAAAAAATGGGCATTTTTATGATTTTACTTCATAAGATCTGGATGAAATTGCTTTTTTTTTTACAAAAATTGGATTGTCCTGGCCTCTGCAGAGGACTTTCTGTTTCTGAAACACTTTAATCCTCATGTTGTTCTATGAGGAGTGTCATGAAGCTGAAAACCTGTGAGCTGAGACACTTGGGGGTATAAAATAACTTGAAAAAAAATGGAGCCCTTCCAACTGACTTCCATGGACAAACCACATTCATAAGATGATTTCCACCATGGAGCCCTGGGATATTTTGGAGTATTTGGTTGTAAGATGAGGAAACAATGGGATTCAGCAAAGGTGTCACATGAGAATGATGCCAAAATCCTGGATTTATTGTCACAACTGGCTTTCCATGGCACTTCACACCTTGTTAAAGTAAAACCACGGGAAACACATTGGGATCCACAAGGAAACATTCTTGGAGAAACCATCTTAATGCAGCTTGTTAATTACCACAATTAAATCCATATCCACACATATAAATACACGCTTTATATACAGATAATGCATATATTACAGTGTTGTTTAATTAATTAATTGCAATAAATATTCAGAAGTTTTGAGCCTGCTGGGGTGTTTTGAACAAATCCTGCCCAGATTCTTGTCCTCAGATTTATTTGTAGTCTTTGATTCCATTGATTTGGAGGATTTGGGCCCATCTCGACATATCTGAAGTGATCCCAGGTAGATTTGGGATATTCTGCAGCTCTGAACACAGGAAGGGAAAAGCAGAGAAAAAAAAAAAGGAAGGAGAAAAGGGAATGTGTGGAGCAAAAGGGAAATGAGGGAAGGGAAGGGGGCAGGAAGGGAAGGAGAGAAAAGGCAAGGGGGAAAATGGAAGGAGAAGAAAAGCAAAGGGGGGGTCAGTGTAGATGTTTATATTGATGATGTTTCTTTTTACTTGTTGCTTTTGTTCCATTTTGATGTTTTGGGAATGATGTTGAAGAACTGTGAAGTTACTTGTGCAGTTTTACCTTTTTCATGCAAAGGTTGTTGACAAATTACAAAAAAAGGAAAAAGAAAAAAAAATGGAGAAAAAAAACTCTTTTGCCTTCTTGTTTCACTCCAGCACTGCTGGGTTCTGCTGAGCCTCTGCCCTGGAGCAGGGAGGATCTCCTCAGCCCAGCCCTGCATGGACACCCAGCTCCAGGCCATGGAGCTCTCACCTTTCCCAGCCCCTGGGGATCTCCAGGGACAGAGATCTCCCCACACACCTGCCTGGGGCTGCTCCAGCTCAGTTCTTTTCCTTGGTTTTCCTCCCTAGCCCTTGGCCTTCATGTCTGCTCTCAGCCCCCTTGGGCAGGGAGTCGGTCCCTCCCTGGGCTCTGTTAAAGCCCTTGGTGTTGTGGGGGTGGAAATTGGGATTTTTTTATAGAAGCCTATGGCTGTAAACTGTGGAGTGAAATAAAGATAGAACCCATCCTTTAATTTAGAGATCTACCAGCCCCTCTTCAGCTTTGCCCTCCTCTCTGTGGGCACCTCAGGGGCCAGAAGTGGGATGGGGACACGGGTAGGAGAAGAAAGGCTGGGGGAGAAAAATGAACAATTAAAACCCCTTTTGCTCATCAGCCCATCCCAATCCCACTGGCATCTGCTCCTGGAGAGGACATTCCCTCTGTTGTCCTTGCCCAGCTGATGGCCAGCCTGGCAGCTGGCACTGCAGGCATTCATCCTCTGCTGCCAGAGCTCACATTCAGCACAAGGTACCAACACTACTGAGATATCAAGAAACCCAGCACAAATTCTCTGTTGCTGATTTCATTGACTCTTTTTGAAGCATGTATTTTTAGTCAAACATGCCTCAAATTTTACAGAATTGAGGCCACACTGAGGTGATGCCCACAGGGATTCATTTCCTTGTGAACTGAGTGTCACAGACACCTCCAGTACAGCTCCCTCTCTGCTCCACAGAAGTTATTTATGGTGTTGTCACAGAAATGGACATGGGAGAGCAGCCACTGGTGCTGAGAGGAATAGATGAGCATGGTGTTGCTTGGGATGACAGGCTGAGCTCACAGACATCTCTGCTCTGTGCAAACACCAGAGCTCAAGCATGGTGTGTTCCTGATCCATGGCACATGGATGGCTCTTGCCTTTTCAGCAGCAGCTGGAATAGATGGCTTCTAGAGAACCAAAATCTCTCAATTCACCATCATGTCACCATGAGTAGGTCCCAGTGTGATGGTGACAGTGTGGGTGTTGCTTTTCTTTTAACCTGGAAATGCAACTTGAGATTATTTTTGTAAGGAGGTAATAAAAAAGTGCATTTTTATTTGAAGGCCTTCAGGGGCAGTTATGGAAAGATGTCCACAGAAGCCCACCTTCAGAGGGGTGAGGATATTTTTAAGGCTTTTGGTAAAAAAGCACCAGTTAGGAGGACAAGGGGTGATGCAATTCCTCCCCAGGTCAAGCTCTTTCTTTGGAGTGTCCCCCTTGGTACCAGCTGAGCTTTGTCAGTGAAATGCATCTCCAAGAGTTGTTCTCAACCTTCATAGCCTGGAAGATCCAAGGTAGCACAGGGGCCTTGTACCCTCTGGGGGGTGGAGCTCTGGAATTTGTTTTGTTTTTCTGCTTAAGGAAAGGCCATGGAAAATTACTGAGAAAACCAGCCACTAATACAATAGGTGACAGAACTCCAAATTGTGTGCAAAGAGTACAGAAAACATAGAATAGAAAAAAAGGCAAAACCTAAAATGGCATCGTGGGTGTTACACTGGGAAGCATGACAGCCTCATCAGTCCAGCTCTGTAGCTGCTCTTCAATAGCTTTTTGGGCAAGCTGATGTATTTCTACCTCCCAGCTGGGAGCCTTGAGACACAGAGCTGCAGGTTTTAATGTTCTGCAGCACAGCTGTGTCGTGGTTTAGTGTTCTCCAATTTAGTATTTCTGCTAAAACCACTTGCCACTTCCCCTCCTCCTCTACCTCCTGCTGGAGGCACAAAAGGCAAAGGTCATGGATTGAGAAAAGAACAATTTTTCTTATCTCATTGCTGCAAACAGCAATGAGATAAGAAAACTAACATTAACAGCAACATCAACAATATTAATAGCAAAAGGTATGAGAAAAGAAGGATTTGCATGGAAAACCTGTCACAATAATAAATACCAGCCACCCCAATGCTTTTTCTCGACCAGAAGAAACCCCTTGTCCCTGGAAGAGATTCCCTTCACCCCTGCCCCAGCAATGAGAGGTGGTATAGGATAACCTCTGGGTACAACAAAAATTATCCCCTGTCCTAGCCAGAAGCAGGACAGGCTGTCACAGCTGTTGCCAGTGACGGGCAACCGACCAGCATGAGGCAAACTAAGACTTCTGGAACAGGATGGATCCCACCTTCCTGATGCCCAGCATCACCCCAGGAGATACAGGGCACCCACAGCTACCACAGGAGTGTAGCCAGAACCCACCAGGGCAGCATGGAGGGGCTGGGACTCTGCAGCCTTTTCTGGGTGTGTCCATCCAGGGCTGGGGACAGCAAGGACACACCTGCCAATGACCCACAGTCCAGGGGGGTTGGAGAGTTGAGAGCTGGCAGACACAATGTTTAAGACCCAAGTCCTTCTTTGGAGGGCCCAAAGCCATCTTTGACTGCTTGAAGCTTTCATTGCAAAGCTCAATCACAGCCCTTAGCAGGCTTTGACTGCTCTGGCTGCTGCAGGTCCTGGCAACAGCAGGAGCTCTGCTGGCCCATGAGCAGCATCAGCACCTGGGTGGTCCAGTGACTTCCAGCTGCCAGGATATGGTGGCCACAGGGCCAACAATGTGTGCTGCCCTGTGTCACAAAAGTGGCAGAGATGTGGAACCTGTGACTGGTGATTGTGAGCTCACCTATCCAGTACTTGGTATCCTGAGGACTGGGCCAGCAAAAGCCCTTTTGGACTGGGCTGGCCATTGGGATAACTTGGCTCTTTACCCTGCTCCTTGTATGCCTGCCACTTTTCACAAGTATTCTTTGTCTTTGGCAGAAGCCACAAGCACCAACAAAATGCTTCTGACAGCTGAAGGTGCTTTTTGGGTAACATTTGGGGGTTTAAAAAGAATTTTATTGAGCTACAAATATTTCCTTTCCCAACAGGTGATCTTTCTGGAGGAGGTCCTGATATTCTTTGTCATCCAAAGCTTTTCACTGTACCTGAGAGGAGCAATGGCTGCAACAGGGAATGATTTCTTTGAGTAACATTTTCACCAGCCAGCTTGGACTTCGTGAATGCCCCTGGACCACGGACATGGCCGCTGCTGCATCCCTAAGTGTTGATGTGCTGACAGCCTGGAGTGAATTCTGGGGCATTCCCTGAGAGCAGCCGACCCAGGTGTTGCTTGGTTTTGTCACATTACAACCAGGAAAAGTGAAGATCTGATAATCTGAGGCTCTAGAGGGAAAGGAAGGCAGTCTGAAGCCCAGAAATCAGTGTGGATTTGTTGGACTTTTGGCAGATTAAGCAGGGGAACAGCCTATTTTCCAGAAGTGTTTCCCTATCAGTAGATGTCAGTAGGGTGTTAGGCTTTCCCTGATGTTTCTAGGTTGGGGGTTAGAGCTGTTGTCCTTGGTGTCATAGAGTGAACTCAGCATTTAAATATTCACACACAGAATCAGAGAGTCAGTTAGGTTGGAAAAGACCTCTAATTTCATCAAGTCCAACCTTTGACCAAACACCACCATGTCAACCAGACTCTGGCATTACCCACCATGTCCAATCCTTTCTTAAATACCTCAGGGATGGTGACTCCATCACCTTCCTGGGCAGCCCATTCCAATATCTAACCGCTCTTTCTGTGAAGAAATTCCTCCTGGTGTCCAACCTGAACCCCCCCTGGGAGAGCTCCAGACTCTGTATCCTCTTGCCCTATTGGTTGTTGCCTGGGAATAGAGGCCAACCCCCACCTGGCTACAACCTCCTTTCAGGTAGTCACGGAAGGTGATAAAGTCACCCCTGACCCTCCTTTTCTTCAGGATAAAATATCCCAGTTTCCTTAGCTGCTCCTCATAGGATCTACCCTCAAGACCCTTCCCCAGCTTCATTGCCCTTCTCTGGACGTGCTCCAGCACATCAATGTCTTTCCTGAACTGAGCAACCCCGAGCTGGACACAGCACTCGAGGTGTGGCCTCACAAGTGCCAAGTATGGAGGGACAATCTCTTCCTTACTCCTGCCAGCCACACCATTCCTGATACAAGCCAGGATGCCGCTGGCCTTGTTGGCCACCTGGGCACACTGCTGGCTCATGTTCAGCCACTGTTGACCAGCACCCCCAGGTCCTTCTTGCCTGGGCCATTTTCCAGGCACTCTGCCAGCCTGGAGTACTGCATGGGGTGACTGAAGTGTAGAGCCTGGCACTTGGTCTTGTTGAACTCATGCTGTTGGTCTCATTCCATGGATCCAGCCTGTCCAGAGCCCTCTGCAGAGCCTTCCAACCTTCCAGCAGATCGACACACCAAATTTGGTGTGGTCTGTGAATTTACTGAGGGTACACTTGATCAACTCATCCAAATCATCAGTAATGATAATAAACAGGAACTGGGCCCAACACCAATCCCTGGGGGACACTCCTAGTGACCAGATACCAAGTGGATGCAGCACCATTCACCACCACACTCTGGGTCCTGCCTGGCCATTAGCCAGGGAAAAGTGCAGCTCTCCCCCATTGTCCCCTATTGTCCCCATCTGCCCCCCATTTTCCCCTGCTGCCCCTGACCCTAGGTCACTGTCTCCCTCACCTATTGTCTCATCTCTTTTCAAATGTTGTTTGCCCACAGTCATCGGCAAGGGAATGACTTCACCACAAAAGACCCTTTCTCCCCCGGAGAAGATTTGCATGGTCTGGCGGCAAAAACGGAGACCTGGAGCAGGACTTTACAACCTTGGTAGCACTTGCTACCTCAATGTTGTCCTGCAATGCCTGACATACACACCCCCTCTGGCTAATTACCTGCTCTCTCTTCAGCACAGCCGATTCTGTGAGTACTTTTAGAAATATCTCCTTTTAAATCTCTCAGGCTCATCCCAAGGATTCCCAGAACCTGCAGGTGGGTTTAGGAGAACAGCAGCACTTCTTTGTTAGCCCCAGGAGCTTATGTTCCTCAAACACTCAAACTAAAAGCCACTTGTCCTGTCAAGGTGCATTCATCTTCACCTCTTCCTAGCCCTGGGTCTCTGTCCCTTGGAGTTGAACCCTCTTGGCTTATTGCACAAAAAAACTTGTGCCAGTTTAGCCTCCCTGTGAAGAACATTTTCTATGCACTAAAATGTCCTGGGCTTGTCAGGCCATTGGCACCCTG
This sequence comes from Peucedramus taeniatus, assembly GCA_013400575.1. Taxonomy (NCBI): domain Eukaryota; kingdom Metazoa; phylum Chordata; class Aves; order Passeriformes; family Fringillidae; genus Peucedramus; species Peucedramus taeniatus. Next base: position 69,399 of record WBNO01014297.1, on the reverse strand, counting down.
GGAGAAGAGGAGTAGAGAGTCTTTACAGCTTCAAGATCTCCATTAGGTTTTCCACCTGGAGATTGTTTTGCTAACCTGAGAAGCTTCCCTCCTTCCCCAGGTAGTCAGGAAGGTTTCTGCATGATGTGCATCATGGAAGCTCATGTTCGGAAGGTCCTGTATTCCTCAGCCAGCGCCATCCGGCCGAGGGCTGTCATCAGGCACCTCAAATGTAAGCAATTTCAGATGCTTCAATGGGTTTTCCTTCCTTCTGTGAGGGGAGAACTACTGACTTCTTTCTTAGTCATAGGAGAATTTAAGCCTGACACCCCGGGAGATGCCTACGAGTTCTTACGCTGTACTCTCAATGCCATGCACAAAGCTTGTCTCAATGGAAGCAGCGAGTAAGCACACGAAAATTCCCTTTTCAATGTTCCTGAATCTGTTGGACTCCTTGAAGTGCTCCCATCAAGGAAAACCTACACCCAGGGCTTTCAATGCTAAACTCCTGGAGGAGGTAACTTTCTGCCTTGCCATTTATTTCCAGCTTGGATGTCTCTTCCCAAGAAACTACCATCATCCATGAAATATTTGGGGGCATTCTGAGATCCAGAGGTATGCTTCCACAGCTACTGCCCTTCTAGGCATTTTCTGTGCCCTTATGTGCCTGTGACATGCAGCTGGTCCTGTGAGGACTGGCCTAGGAGGACCCACGAGCATAAACTGACATCAATTAACTTCCCTCAGCATTCTGATTTTCCTTCCAGTCACATGCCTGAACTGCAAAACAGTTTTTGATTTCTTCAAGGTCTTCCTGGATGTCCTTCTGAAAATCAAGGTAAGAGGTTTGCCATTGTGCTTCAAGAGGTCCCAAGATCCCTGTAGCTTTCCAGAACCAAAGTATTTGTCTTAAAAACCTCTTTTGCAAGCACAAGGGATCTTGGTGGTGAGTGGGAAGTGGAATAGACAGTGCCCTTCTGCAGAGGCTGTGGCACTGGTCTCTCTGTGCTGCTGGGTTTAAGTAGCATTATCCCCTCTGCACTCTTGGTGTACTCTCCTCCCTCTTTCCTTTGCCCTCCCTCAACACCCGTTTGACAAAGGATATCAGGGCCTCCTCCAGAAAGATCACTTGTTGGGAAAGGAAACATTTGTAGCTCAATAAAATGATTTTTAAAACCCAAAATGCTACCCAGAAAAGCACCTTCAGCTGTCAGAAGCATTTTGTTGGTGCTTGTGGCTTCTGCCAAAGACAAAGAATACTTGTGAAAAGTGGCAGGCATACAAGGAGCAGGGTGATGGGTTGGATCAGTTTTCACTACTGATGCCCCTGCACACCATCAGTAGCTGAACTGAGCAGTGGCACAGAGAAGGAGCTCTAGATGGCCCCAGGAACCCCTGGAACACAGGAAAATGTTCAGTATCACACCCTCTTTCTGTCTCCTTACAAACACTGCCTGCAGGGTCATGGTGGGTCTCTTCAGCATCAGCTGCCTGGGCCTTCCTGTCAGCTCCTGGGAAATGTTTGGGTGAGGGCAGTTCCCACAGCTCAGCAGCTCCTTTCTCACTCCTCCAGAGAGCTTCATCCCTCAGGACAGCTCTAGAGGACTTTGTGAAACTCAGGCAGACGGATGGGAAAAAGATCTTCAAATGTAGCAAGTAAGATGATTTCTTACTTTCACTAACACCAGATTCTGCACAAGGGGCTGTGTGAAATCAAGCAGAATCAGTTTCTCAGGTTTAATGCACAGTGGGATGCAGCTTTTTTTATTATGGCCTCACAGCCTGGAATAGCCTTAAAGTTAATGCCAGGGTATGAGAAAGGAAAGGTTGTCTGGCCCTCTTGAGGTAAGGCCGGCTTCATTTCAGTGCTCAGCTCTGTGCTTGGGTTCAAGGTGTAAGAAGAAGGTTGCAGCCTCCAAGATGGTCACAGTCCATCAGGCGCCCAGGGTCCTCACGGTGTGTCTGGGAAGGGCTGATCACCGGAGCAGCAGGAAGCTCAGCCAGGTCTGTATGCAACCAGAGTGCAGCTTCCACTTTGGAGAGAAGATTCCCCAAGGCTCTGTCACAAGCTGCTCATGCTGGGCTTTTTGTGTTCCCTCCCAGGGAGAGGAGACTTCCCATGGGAAGCCCAGCCTGGACTCTGCTCTGGCAGAGAAGAGCTTCCTCCCACCCAAACCATTACATGTTGAAAGCTATTTCATGTGGTAGCTCAGGAACATTCCTGAGCCATCCTGGTTTCTCCATAGGTTGTGGAGTATCCTGAGTGCTTGGATCTTCGGCCATACATGTCTGACCCAGCTGGAGAGCCCGTCCTCTACTCCTTATATGCTGTTGTGGTGCATGCTGGTCACACCTGTCTTGGTGGACACTTCTTCTGCTACACAAAGGTGAAGAGTGACTTCACTCCTGACAGGGAAGTCAGACTATCCTGGCAGTGTTACTGGCAGCCAAGGCTTTGGGGGAGTTCCTGCTTTGGGGCTGGATTGGATGTGTTTTGGAGTGCTCTTGGTTTGGCAGTTTTCTGTGCAGGAACACTGCCCTTCCCCTCCAGAGATGGATGCCTTCCTTTGCAGGCCAGCAATGGGCAGTGGTACAAGATGAACGATGTGTCTGTGGATAGTTGTGACATCCACACAGTTCTGGGCCAGCAAGCCTATTTGCTGTTCTATGCCAGGTAATACCAGGGTGATGTGTTTAGAATTTGTTTCCTTCTCCTCGCTTTGCTGTTTGTCTTCTCATCCTGCTGGGTGTTTCTGCCGCAGAAGACAATTGCTCCCTGCATCCTTCAGTGCTGTCAGTTCTGAACTATCCCACACCAGTTCTTCTCTTCCCTTGCTGGGCTATAGGCTGCTGTCCTGTGTAAGCTGCTCCTTGTCTGCTCTCTGAAGCTGGCTAATGCAGAGAAGAGGACTTAAAGGGGCCTCCAGGAAAGATGGGGAGGGCTTTTTATCAGGGAGTGTTGCGACGGGACACAGGGTAACAATTTCAAAGTGAAAGAGTAAAGATTTAGATTAGATACAAGGAAGAAATTCTTCCCTGTGAGGGTGGTGAGGCCCTGGCACAGGTGCCCAGAGAAGCTGTGGCTGCCCCATCCCTGGAAGTGTCCAAGGTCAGGCTAGACAAGGCTTGGAGCAACCTGGGATTGTGGAAGGTGTCCCTTCCCTTCACAGGATGAGCTCTAAGGTCCCTTCCAACCCAACCCTGTGATTCTGTGATTCTGTGAAATGGAGGCTGTAGGGGCCATAAAGACAAGGACTTCCTAGGGCAGGGACAGACCTAGTAAGAAGACCCCAGGTGTATGAATTTCCCATTGGTGACCTTGGTTCTCTGTAATAGAAACCACTCCAAAAAGTGACTGAACCCCAGATAAGTCTGCAAGAAATGCCCTAAACAGAGATCCCTCTTTTGTTCTTCAGGTGCTGCGATTTGCAAATGGAAGAAATGGCGTCTTCTTCATCGTTCAGTTCCTTCCTCAGTCAGGGGGAGACTAGCAGCCAGGCAAGTCCTGCAGAACCACAGGGTCTGCCTGGTAGGATTAGGGTGACAAACAGCCAGAGAAACAGTGCCAGGGAGAGGGAGAGGGAGAAGGAGAGGAGCAGATCCTCGCAGTGGGGCAATGAACGCCGCAGAAGTTTCATGAACACCACCAACAACAACTCAGCAGGGAGGAGGAGGAAGAGAACAAGTCCTCCAGATCATGATGACACTGACAGTGATGCCACAGCTCCAGGCCCCTCCAAGAGGAGCTTCCAGCCTGCTTCAGAACACAAGGCTGCTTGGGAACAACCCCTGCCAAGAGAGAGACAGCAGAGCAGGTCCTCACAGCAGGGCTACCATCTCTCCAGACATTTTGTGAAGCACAGGGAGCACCACCAGTCAGAAAGGAAAAGGAAGAAACACTCATTTGGAAACTACAAGCATAAGAGCCAAAGCAATAATTAAAACCCCTTCTTGGCCTTTCATGAGTATTTTACAGGGTGTTTCCTTCTCTTTAGGTTTTGGGACAATTGGTGGAAACACACAGTGAGGGATGTGGGTGTGATAGGATTTTGAAAGCTGTGGGCTTGCATGTGCCCACCTGACAATTTAGTTTTTTAAATATGAAGTTCAATTCACTCAAAGGAACATGGGCTGCATGAGCCAACAGTGACCAGGACTGAAAAGGGCTGGACAGCTGGGCCCAGGGTTGCTGCTCAGCAGTACCAAGTCTAGTGTGGAGCCAGGAACAAGCAGTGTCTCCCAGGAATCAGCACTGGGACCTCTCCTGTTTAATATTTTCCTTAACTGATGGTCTGGAAGTTGGGGCAGAGGGCATCCTCAGCAAGTTGGCAGATAACACCAAAACGGTGGTGCTTAGGCCAGGTGCTGCGTGCACCTTTACATTTGTGCCCCCTCACTGAATCCAGCTCCGTAATTTGAATCTGGAAACAAAAGAGGAGGAAACAGTTGCTGGGTTTCACCTTGGCTTCAAAGGATAACAACATCATGCAAACCAAGGCCATAAGCATTCAATGTCTTATCACATTCTTTCAATCTTGCAGAGCTGCTGAAACTGAATTAACTGTATCAAATGCAAATATTGATCACAAAAGGTTCCAGCTCAGCAAGCTGTTGCTGTCTCCCCATTTAACTTGCATCCTGGGAAAAGCAACACATCTTCTGGAGTTTGGCCCTTTCCTGCTCAGGTGCAGGTCTCATCTCATTCTTCCACTCCTGCAGAGCCCAGCTGCAAAACTTAACATGTTCAGCAACTGCTCCCACACCAGAGATCCTGGAACAAAAAGTAAGTGCTGGCCTTCACTTTCCCCTTGCAGCTTCTAAAGTGCAGCACACACAGCTCTGTGTGCTCTGCTCAGTGGACCCTCAGACACTTTCACAGAGTCCAGTTCCAAAACTAAGAACATTCAGGAGCTGAAAGCATTCAGCACAGACAAGGCTCTGGAAGAAAGAGGCAGTGCAGGAATTCACTTTTCTTTTGCAGCCTATAAACTTCACAGTCAACAACGAGAGAATTCATCCTCCTTCCCAGGAATATGCAGCATCACATTCTGTCAGTCTCGGAGGGAACCCCGCCATCACCCTCACTGTTCCTACACTAACAGTGCCAGGGTACAAAAGCTCTTGGCTTTCACCTGGCGAAGGTCAGCGCTCATAAAACCACCACACAACGGCGCTGTGGACTTGCAAAAGAAGCCGGTGGTCCTTGTCTATCTCTAAGCCACCCAAGGGCAGATCCGAGTTGAAAACGTCACTGCTCTCAGATAAACTCTGTCAGGACAAAAAGATTTCACGGACCTTCCCCTTCCAAGTACAAAATCTTATTTGCACCACTCTCAAATGGCAACACGAAATCCTTACTGCTAATAATTATTGTCACTATCACAGAGTTCAGCTACAAACCCAAAAACATCCAGCAAAAGCAGAACTCCCAAAAGTGCCAGCTGAGAAAACTGTTGCTGGCTATAACCTGAACTGCACCACACACCCTGGTATCTGCACTTTCCCTCAGCTCTAGGCACCATCATGATCCTTCTGCCTGACAGAGTCAGGAGCTAAACTGAACAGCACCAGGGATTGCTCACATGCTAAAGGACAAAATGCTCACTGGCTTGGCTTCTGCATTCCCCTGTAACAGTTCAACAGCTCTAACAGACAGAACTATATACTAGAAAAAGCAATTAAATTCACCAGGACTACCCAATGTGTGGATCCAAGACTGGTGTCTTTGCCAAAGAGAGGAACTATGACCCCATCTCAAAAGAAATGGCATCCCCTCCTCCAAAACAGCAAGCATCTGGGGACTGATCCCATATAAAGGTGCCAGAGCCCTGTTACTGGGTGTTACCTGCCCTGGGCACTCTACTAAATGCACACCAAGAATGAGCTGCTTACCTTGCTGAAAATAAAGGTACTGCCAGGAATTTCAGATCACCACCTCTGAAAGGTGAAATGATTTGCCAAGCTGAACCTTTCATGACACCACCTTCAAAATGCAGATACCAACCCCATAACTGTACAAGCTGGGGGAATGCTCCCACACCAAATATGCCAGGACAGAAAGTTGCTGCTGCCCTCAACCTCCACTAGGCAGCTTCTCACCTGCACCTCTAACACTGGGACTATGTGTTTTCCTTCCCTTGGAAAAGCATTGCCACCCTCGCTCAGGAACTTGCCAGCTACAGGTTGGATACCACCTCCAGTACTAAGTACATCCAAGAATTGCTCCCACACAAGAGGTGTCAGGACAAAAATGTCCCCCTGGAATTTAACTCCTCATGGTGCCTTACAATGTGATCCACCAACGCTGGGACTACACCCTTTGCTTCCCAGGCAAAGGCACTCTGAGTCACTTGGGCTTGCCTTGCCCTCAGTCCCATTGCCCAGCTTTGCCTAGGCTACCACTGCTTTGTCTTTCCTTGCCCACATCTCCCTTGCCTTGCCTTCCAAAGCAAGGCAATCAAAGTGCAGACAGCTCTAGGCAACTCGAGGGAGATGCAGGGAAGGCAAGGCAAGAGCTGTGAAGGGAAAGCAGAGCAAGGCAAGAGAATGCCCAGAAATCGTAGGCAAGGCTGAGGCAGAGGAAGGCCAGTCCAGTGCTGGGTAGGCAAGAGGCCAGGGAGAGTCAGGCAAGGAAATTCCAGGCAGGAAAGGGGCAGCAGGGCAAGGGAGGGAATGGTTATACAAGGCAATGCCAGGCAAGAACACAGAGGGGTTGGACAGGCAAGGCAAGGCAAAGGAGAGTAAGGGAAGGCATGGGGAGAAAGGAGTGAGCAGGTTCAGGCAGGGGATGGGTATGAAAGGCAGTGCAAGGCAAGGGAGGGGCAGGAGGGGCAGGGGAGGGACACAGATGTGTCTGTAAGGCAATGCAAGGCTGGGGCTGGCAGGCCAGGGCAGGTCAGAGGAGCAGGCAAGGCAAGGGTTAAGGTTTGGGATTAGGAGGTTACGGTTAGGGCAAGGTAAGGGTTATATTTAGAGTTATGGTTAGGGTGTTAGGGTGAGGGTTAGGGTTCAATTTAGGGTTAGGAGTTAGGGTTAATTAGGATTAGGATCCAAGACAGAGATTTGTAAAGGTTAAGGTTCAAGTTTAGTATTATGGTTTGGCTTAATTTTTAGAGTTTGGTTTTGGTGGTAGGGATGATGTTAGGTTTGGGGCTGCTGGCTGTTGGTGCTGCTTAGGGTAGGATTTGTGTTTGGGGTTTATTGTTGGTTTCAGGGCTAAGGCTTGTGGCCTTTAGAAGTACCTAGTGGCACTGTTAGTATTTAGGTTTTTTGCTAAGCTTAGCATTTGGGGTTAGGGTACCTTCAGGGTTACTGTTTGTTTGGTTAATAGTGAACATTAGAATTCCTGCTGAGGTTGACCTAATGTTTAGGGTTAGGATTAGTTTTTGGGATAGAATTATGGTCATGTGTAGGATTAAACATTGAATTTGGAGTTTGTTTTAACCCCAATATCCTGGAGTGCCCTGCCCAAAGCAGAAGGCACCGTAGCAAGTTTCGCACAAGAGACTCAGGCTGGCTGAAGTTTCATCTCACATCACACCCAGAAATATCAGAATATTCTCTGTATTCATCATCAGGCTAGGCAGTTGTCAGTGCATCACCAAATACCCAGAGATGCCTCTAACCTGTTTACTATCTCTTCTTTCTCAAACTTCAAGAGCTTCCAGATTCTTCCCAAAGCTTCCCACGCCTTCTGCTCACAGGTGTAGGTGCTGCTGAGGAGGATTGTTCAGCAGACTCATTTTGACCAGGATCCACCCAGGAGAGGTTATTTCCTGAATGGAAATGAAACTCCTTTATATAGGCTGGATTAGGGAGTCAGTGGCCAAACTGTTCCCTTCAGACCTTATTTTCTTTGGGCCTTAAGCATACCCCACATGAGACATCTGGCAGAGTTTGCAGGATACAGTTTGCTTTGGCACTGGCCAGATTTTGGAGCTCACAGTGTTTAAAAAGGATTTTATGAATTGAAGATCTCACTCTCTTCTGTAATGCTTCAAATTAAGGTTTCCACATATGCCTTTAATAGAGATTCATTAAGACACTTATTGTATGTTAAATAAACATCACTCAGTGAAATGGAACTCCCTTACTGAGGATTAACAAACATACAGTTCAGTCAGGGTCCTGCAGCAGTTAAACCTCAAATACAACTTCAGTGTCACTACCAGTCTTTTAATTAATACTTGCCCTATTAATGCTAATTAAAAGACTAATGCTTTCCCACTCCTGTGGCACTGGTCACCCTAAGGCCCAGAGCACCAGTTCCCATCTCCAGGGGCCCCAGGTCAGTTCACAGGACAGCCAGGGCTGCTCACTGTCCCCTGCTCCAGATGAGCTCCCAGACAGGTACCAGAGAAGTGTGATGTGGATTTCAGGAGACTGAAGGGGTGTGTTCAAAAACCCTGATGTGTTCCTGGAAAATGCTGGGCAGGTTCATTAATCCAAAGATTTTCCCAGGTAAGCAGGGCAGAGCAGCAGGTCCTGGACACTTCCCAGTACAGAGCCAACAAAGCAGGAAGGGACTGATGCCCTAAACCAACACCTCCTTCCACTCACATCAGGCCAAGAGCACCTCACCAGGACCCTGCTGGGAGGGCTGGGGAAGCCCAGTACTCTGCTGGGAGCCACTCCAGCCCTCCAGGAGCCAGAAGGGAATGGAGCAGCCTGGATCCCTGCCTGCACGACCTCACAAGCTGATGTGTTTCTGCAGGAACACCTCCAGGACACAGACCCCAGCTTCAGACACAGCTGCCCAGCCCCAAGAGCCCTCATGCAGCAGTCAGGACCAGATTCCTCTGCCTGGCTGTTCAGGCTGACCTTCCAGCAGGAGATGGACCAGATGTCCCAGCCCAGGCTCCAAGGGGGCTCAGCAGCACGAGCCAGAGCTGTGTTGTAACACTTGGCTGTCCATGCACAGAGATTCCCCTGCCCCTCATTCCTGGGGTTTTGGTAATGATTATTACTATTAAAGTTGAACAGAAAGAAAGCAACAGTGAATTCCTTGCACCCTCATAATTTTAATTGGATTTTTCTTCTGTAAATGGTAAATATAATTGACCTCATTTCAAAAGAGGCCTGGAGGAGCAAGTTATCCTTCCCCATGGGACAGTCACCTTCCCTGCAGCTCAGGGGTTCAGCCTGTTAACATGGCTCCCAGTTGGTAGTCTGTAAAATAACCCATCACCAAGCCCTACAGCAGACTGCACATTTAGATATTGATCAATTGTTAAAGCATCTCTGAAATGTACTCTGTAAAAGGGAAATGACCTTATGCTTCCTTTGAGACTCTTCACCTTCCTCCTCCAAGAATTCCTCCAGCATGACTTGCTGCATTCCCTGCCATCCCCTTGCTGCGTGGGACTCTTGCATGAGCTCTCTTTCAGAGCTCAGTTTCCTCTCCAAAGCAATGCCAACCAGAGGCAGCACAAAAACCCCAAAGAGACTCCCTGTTAACCTGCTCCCTTCTCACTCAAGCTTCCTCTTCTGGCAAAGAAGGAGAAAAGGCACTAAGAGGGGGGAAAAAGATTCAATCCAAAAGGTTTGTGGGGACTGACCTCCATGGTTCAGGTCACTATAACTTGCCACACTAGTTTGATATTAAAAAACAAAACTGAGAGAAAAGATAGAGCTGGGCTGACCACTGGGAGATTTTCTGTGGGAGTGGCCTGGTGAGGAGAGAACTCACCCAGACACCCCACACCACTGCAAATTCAGGGCTGCACCCCTAAATAAGGCCACAGAAACCTTCATTTCAATCACTTCTTTCCTTTCTGAAGGATCAGTAAGGAGACAGGAGCACCAAAGGCTCCCAAGGTACCCAAGCACACAAATGTCCCCCCAGCGTGGCAGAGCAGCACATTTGAAATTCAAGGTGCTTGGATCAGAGTGTGATCTCAACAGGAGGGAAATGCTGAATCCTGCTCCAAGCCCAAGGCTCCAGAGAAGACATCTGGCAAGATCAGGAAAGGGAGGCAGGTAACCATGACAACCACTCATTTCTTAGAATCAGACAACAAAAATGACTCCTGAAGCCACAGGCCCCATGGCCACAGCTCTGTTTCACCTGTCTGGGAGGACAGAACGACCCTGGGAATGTACCAGAGCCTCCCCCTAATTCAGAGACCCCCAAAATCACTCCTCTGCTCAGTACAGCAGGGGAAATCTGCCCAATTTCCTACTCCTAGGTCCCAATCTCCCCTGTTTCACCACTGACATAGAGGCCAGGCAAGCACCTCCAAGCCCTTTGTTTCCAAAAACCTGAGAAAAACAAATGGAAAAGCCACATGAAAATTAACAGGGGTGCTAAGAGCCAGCCAAAGCTGAAGGAAATCCACCATTTCATGGCAGAGCTTCATCTTTCTAGAGTAGCAGAACAATTCTAAAATGTGCAAGTGCACTATCATTGCTATTCACTGTACACATCAGGTGGGAAGCTTTCATCTCCACTGGGCACCCACAGCACTGATTTTATGAGCTGTGCACACACATAAAGTTAGGAATAAAATTTAAATGGTTCAGACCTTAGCACGTTAGTGCCTCAGGCAAAAGGCACTGAGCTGAGCAGCCCCCTCACCCTCCCAGCCCACCTCCCTGGCATCTGAGCAGAGCCACAGAATATTCTGGCTTGGAAGGGACCCACACATGAGTTCTCCCTCCCACCTTTCCCTGCCTTCATGCTGCATCTTCCCAGCACAACCTTCTGGTTGTGTTGTCCTCTCAAAGTGCTCATCCAGGCACAAACAGAGCTGCTCCCATAAAAGCTTCAGTTCTTCAGGACAGACATCTGTGGTTGTTTCTGCCCCTGTAAGTGAGGAAAATGCTCCTAGATCCCTGGCCACCCAAGGATGGGATCTAGCAGCCAGGTGTGCTGAAAATGCAAACTGAGGAGGAGGGTGACACCCTGAATTACCTTTGCAAGTTTCTTAGAGCTTGGTATCAAGGTTTTGTGTTATTTTCTGGATAACCTTTGCTGTCTCAATGAATTGTCTTAAAAATCTAAAACAGTTTGCCTGCTCTCCCAGCAGCATTCCCAAGCTCTCCACTCCCCAGAGAGTGATCAGACAGAAATCCAATCACTGCACAGCTTTACCCCCCACCCCAATTCCCACAGCACATCTGCTCAAGCATTATATTGTACCTCTAACATCCCACCTTGCTTTTCCAGCATGCTGGATCCTCACAGCTGCCCAGCTTAGTCTCCTGAATCTGAGAAGGATTTTTGGTCAGGCTCCCCAACATCCATCTCTTGCAAAACCACATTTTCCAGTAAAAGATCTTTGCCTTTTCCTTCACATTCCCCAGTAAGATCCTTGCCCTTTCCATCAAATTCCCCAGTATCAGATCTTTGCCTTTTCCATCACTTTTCCACTATAAGATCTTTGCCTTTCCCTTCAACCTTTCACCTTCCCAGGAAGGGCTGGAGAAGCTCCTGGAGCAGAGGGCAGGGTCAGCCAGCTCTCCTCCTCCAGGAGCAGGATTAAAGCTCAGCCACATCCTTGTGTTTAGCTTAACTGGAAGATTTGGGTCGAGCTGGCCCCAACCCAAGCCTGACCTTAAGCAAACCCATCCCTATCTACACCCACCCCACAGAGCTGCTCCATGCCAATAAAACAACCCCATGGAGCCAAAGTGGGAGTCACAAAACCAGCCCATGGACCTGCATTTTCCTAGCTGAGGATTTTATTTTATTTTTTTTTTGACTTCACTATCATTCATTTAGGTTTCATTATCCTTGAACACCTGCTCTTCTGGCTGGAGTTCACTCTGTGCACTCCACCCAGCCCAAAGAGGAGCTCTGTGCTGCAAAGGGAGCCAGGAGTGTTTCAGATGTCAGTGCCTCCAGCTGCTGTGTTGATTTTGAGAGAACAAATGTGCCCAGTGAAGCAGAGAGGTTGACATAACTCTGTCACTGCTCAGTGCTGCACAAAGCATTGAGGTTCAAGGAGCGAGCACACAGAAACCCTGTTTGGAAATGGACTGAATTCAGCACACAAAAGAAGAAGAATGGAAACAAAACGCACAGGATTTCAAAGCTGACATCAAATGAGCCTTGCAGAATGAGCTTTTAATTGAACAATATTAGAGGCTCCTTTCACAGGAAAAAAAAAGGCTTAAAGCTGTTATTTTCTTGAATAGATTTTGTAAAGTGGTTCTTCTCAGGAGAAGGAAGTTGCTGAGGGAAGAGTTTTGATTTGGGGAGCACAGGTACCACCCTGCCTTTGGCAAGAGCAGCTGGGAAGAGAGGAAAAAGATGTTTCTGGCCTGGGACATAACCTGGATGATCCAGTTCAACCCCTTTCTTTCACACTAAGTATGGAGCACTCAAAAACAGTGACTGGGAGGGCTCAGGGCAGTGTTTGGGACTGGAGAGTCCAGGGTTTGCTTAAACCACAGCACAGGGGTCTCGTGGGGGCCTCTGTCTGAAGAGAGATGCACATGTGTGGGTTGGGAAATGAAGAGGGAGAAGATATGGCAGAGACAGGAAAGGGGAAAAGCAAATTTGGTCAACAGCTGTTTTGCATTTTGAGCCAAAAATTCAAAATACAGAACAATACTTGCTTGCAAGGTTCTCTTCCTTGAATTCCAAAATGCTTCTTAGCCAGGTGTTCTGCAGCAGGGAGGGAGTTGCTATGAGAACACAGGGTCTTAGTATTGCCAGGGAGCTTTTCAGTTGTTAAAAAATGCAGAAAATAAAATTTTAATGGATCCCCCATAAAAAAAAAAAAAAAAAAAAAAAGGAAAAAAGGAAACCAAAACAACAAACAAATGAACAAAAATAAAAAACCCAAAGAACATAAGAGGAAAAAAAAATCAGGAAAAAAAACCCCAAACCCTTCTGGACTAAATAATGAAATGAATTCCCCTAATTACCACAAGATGCTCCCCAAGTCTGACAGTATCTCTTGGAGCAGATGTGTTCAAATAATATTTCCTCATCCTCCAGCCTGCATGGGCAGATTCCAGCACCAGGCACTAATGTTAAAAAGTGCCTAATGAGTATTGACATTTAAGAGCCTGCCTTGGCTTTTGGTGTCTGCATTTTTCCCATCTTCCAGGCCAAGTTACAAAAGTTTTGCTGGTATTATTCACATCAGAAAGTGCTTGGTTTAAATAAAACCCAAACCACTAAAATGTGGATTCAGGAAAGCAGTTGCTAGAAAGGAAGGAGTGGAGGCCTTGCAGTTTTTCTGTAGACAGAGTGAGTGCAAAGGGGCAGGTCTGATCTTTGTCCAGCAGTGACAGCAAACGCTGCCTGCCTTGCTCAGGAGCCCCTGCAGATGTTCTTTAGGGATGAAGGATTATACACACTCACACACAGATCCCAAGCAGGTTTTTCTCATGGGTTTCCCTTGTGATGTGCTGGTCCCAGCCTGCTGCAGGGCGATGGAGGTTCTTGGAGTGATGTCTTCACTAAACAACAGGCAAGCTGGCTGCTGCAAAAATGCAGAAGATAAAATTATGCCAATTTTTTCTCCACAGTCCTTCCCTTGCTGCTTGGGAATGGACTGTCCAAAGAGCTCAGAAATTTTGAAGCAGACCCAAGAACAAATGTTCTGAATTCTGCCATCTGTTGCCTCCCCTCTTTCACTGGTGTTCCATAGCTGCTCTACAAATGTTTAAGTGGAGAGCATTGTGACAGTTTGTAAAGAACATCTTCACAGTCTCTTTTCCATTTCCCTCTCCCTTTTCCCTGTTCCCATGTCCAGAGCAACTTCCTCTCTCCTCTCCTCTCCTCTCCTCTCCTCTCCTCTCCTCTCATTATTTTCACCAGAAAAAAGCAGACTATGATGAGGGAGCTCTGGGGAAATCCTCCTTGGGCTGTGGCACCTCCTGACTGATCAGAGCAGTGCCCTGCGTGTCCTTCACAGCAGTCTGGGAGGACAGAGATGGGAGAGCTGCTTGGAAAAGCTGGAAATTAGGAAATGTTTATTGAAAGTGTGCCAGTTAATCCTTCCAAGGGTGAGGGATGGGTTCCTGACAGCAGGTACCTTCTCTGCTTGTTCTGAGCCTGCTTTCAGAATCCAGGCTCTTGTCCTCCTCAGGGCCCCTCTCTCTACCCCCACTCTCCATCCTCATTTCTGAATGAGCTCCAGGGTTGATTTCCTGCATGTTTGAATAGGACCAGCTTGACACAGCCTGCCTTAGGATGAAATCACCAACTTGTCTTGCCTTCTGTCTGAAAAACAAATCCTTCTGCAGGGCTTTCATGTAGAAAAAGGAGAAGGATTCTGAAATGCAGGCAGGCCTCTGCCAAGTTCCTGTGAACTGCTGCCCGAGTAAAGCTTATGTTTTATGTGTACTTAGCTTATCTTTAATAAAGGTAACCTACCTGAGATTTTACCCTAAAAACCATCAATGGATCTCTTCCTGTTGCCTCCCTTAGTGGCTCAAAATAAGGAAGTAGAATAGAGGGAGGTGAGGTATGGGTGCTTGCAGGAACTCGCTGTTTCCACAGAGGAACGGGAAATCTCACCCCCTGTGGGAGCAAAGACCAGGGCAAGCAGAGAAAGGGAAACTAAGACACCAACCTCAACCTGAGAGGACCTTCTTCCATGTCCCAATCTTCCCAGGTATTGAGGCTGTTACAGGAATATCATCCTCTGGGTACCTGGGCTTTGCTTTCCTATCACTCTGCAGAAAATGATGATGGTGATGGTGATGGGGATAAGTTTGGGGGAGCTGAGAGCTCTGCAGGCATTTTTTGTGTGCAAGCAGCACTATGCAAGGGCAAAGGGGTCTGACATGCACCTGGGCCTGCTGCACACTGTGGCTCCTGCACTGCTTTTGGGACAGAGTTCCTTCTGTGACAGTCCTCAAATCTGCCAAGCAATGGATGGGCTGTTCCAGCTGCAGATGGTTGGAAGTATTTGCATCCTACCTGAGTAAGATGCCAAAAGGATAAGGTACCAGTTGCATTTGAAACCTTGAAATTATCCCAAGACCTGTCTCTGCCATTGTCCAGCCCCTCTAATTTCCTCTCCCAGAAGAGAAAATAAAAGAGGAGTGGAGATGAGCAGAGGAGTGGAGATGAGCAGTACAGCAGAGTCCTGGAGGTGAGAGATGCAATGGGGGTTTGGGCTCAGTGCTGAGTTTGGTACAGGGGGTTCCTGTACTCCAGCCCAGTCCTCCTCAGCTCAGGAGATGCTGAGCCACAAAGCAGAGTCCTCCAGCCCTGTCCTTGCTGTGGGAAGGTGTTTGCTGGGCACAGGCAAGGCTGGGTTATATATTTCTATTTACTCTGCTAACACTTCTCCTTGCTGGAGAGCCGGGATCTGGAAGCCTCCACGTGGTTGTCATTGGAACTGGAGCAGCATGTGGCCAGGACACGTGTAGCTCACATTTTCCTCTGGACCACACTCAGCCTGCACTCACTTATTGTGGGGGAAGGACTGGAAAAACCATTGACTCACTGGCAGGAACAAAACATTCAAAATCTTGAAAATGATTCTTTTTAACAAAGCTTTTCTGCTGGTGCAGAGGAAAGGGAACAAGTGTTGACTAGGAAAGTTTGGGAGCTGCACGGAGTTTTCCTTCTGTGAGAAGTGGGAGGGATAAACAGTATTGACAATTCTTCCTGGCACTGCGTCCCTCAGTGTCAGATTCCTGCTCTGCCCTTGCTCTAGTCTGTACCTGGTTGAACCCATACAGAAAAAGTGAGAGCCCCTCTACCTCTGTTCCTCAAATCCTGTCTGGTTTAGAAATGTCTCAATCAGAAATGGAACCCAGGGGGGACCCTGCGGCTCAAACCCTGTCAGCTTGGGCACAGTAACTCAGACCAAAAGGCACTCTGCAAATGGCTAAAATGCACTGAGCTGGGAGAGGAGGGGATAAAAAGTTTAACCTGGAATTCAGGTACAACCCAGCTCTGCTAAACACTCCCTGGCATCTTTACAGGTGCTGTTGTGCAGCTTTGTGCCTCAGGTTTCCTACACTAATGGGTCAAAGCCTGCAGTGCATCAGTCATTCTAAAAGCTGATCTACAGAGAAAGAAGAAAATAAATCAGTAAAAAAACCACAGACATAAACTGCCTGTGGGCAAAAGGGCCTCAAATGTGGGCAAGCTCCCCTCTGCCCTGTGCCACAGCTGAATTCAACAGCTGCACTGGTGTCTGGTTCAGTGAGGCTGAAATGCCTTCAGCTACTGATAAAGCTCCTGCAGATCTGAGGAGGCTCTGCTGGGCCTAAGATCTGAGCCAAGCTTAAGCCTGGATTCTGCTGCATCCAGCTCCATTTGCCACAATGGATTCTGCCAAGCTCTCCTGAGCCCAGGAAAGATGTCCAGCTGTACTTCTGAGCCCTGCTCTCCTGCCTCTGCACTCTTCCTCCCTCGGCCTGCTGCTGGAAAACACACGGATAATGGAGATTAGCCAGAGCTCAAAGGCCTTTCAAGTATTTTCCACAGAGCACGAAACCTCTGTCTCTGTTCCTTGCTGGCGTCACACAAAGACATTTCTCCCCCCACCCCACACACTCTCCCAGACATCTGAGAACAGCGAGTGTCTCACAGAACTGAAGAGGGTTCCCGTCCTGAAACCTAACAAACAATGAGCTGACTGAACATCTGCAAGGAACAGATGCTTCTCATATCCCTGGATGGTGCAATTCAGAGTGTACTTGATGCCACCCAGGGCTGTCTGCCCCTGGAGAAGGGGAATCTGGGCTCCTTGGCAGAGCAGAGCTGTGAGTCAGAGCTGCTGGTGCACCGTGGTGTCGCAGTGCAGCTGGTGCCTCCCTGCACAGAACACACTGCCAGCCCCAAAGAGCTGATGAGCCCAAAGCACACGGCCAAACAGGGAGGTGGCCACGGCACGTGTGGATAAGAGAGACCAGGAATTACTGCAAGTAAAGCACGGGGGAGATGAGCAGTACAGCAGAGTCCTGGAGGTGAGAGATGCAATGGGGGTTTGGGCTCAGTGCTGAGTTTGGTACAGGGGGTTCCTGTCCTCCAGCCCAGTCCTCCTCAGCTCAGGAGATGCTGAGCCACAAAGCAGAGTTCTCCACCCTGTCCTTGCTGTGGGAAGGTGTTTGCTGGGCACAGGCAAGGCTGGGTTATATATTTCTATTTACTCTGCTAACACTTCTCCTTGCTGGAGAGCTGGGATCTGGAAGCCTCCACGTGGTTGTCATTGGTTCTGGAGAAGGGTGAAGGCACGGGTGAGGACCGTGCACACAGGCACTGCAAAATCAGTGAGCTCAGCCCAACTGCCCCACAGCTCCTCTCAGAAAACCTTACCCAGCTCACAGCAGGGTGTGCAGCAGAACTGACCTGCTGGTTCAGCCTGGGGAGCTTCCAACCAGAAAAGCTGACACCTTTTGCAGGTGAATAACAGGGACTGACCCCACAACCATCAACTGACGAGAACGACCTCTTCTAGCAGCCACTGCTGAAGCAGAAGCCTCCTGTGTCCTGTAGCAGACCAGGAATGGACAGGAACAGAAAACACCTGTCCTTCAGCCGCAGTCTGGGAGGGCCTTGATCAGGTATCCTGTTTCTCTGCTGAGCACCCAAGGAAGCAGGAGCAGGTGGCTTTGTTTTGGCAGTCTGAGGCTGCCAAGCCAAGGCTCTGTGGGAAGGACACTTTGAAGACAGATCCTGTGCTATTTTCACAGCCCAGCCTTTCATGGTCTGACTCTTGGAGATGGATGAGTGAGATCATACCTGCCAGGTGAGAAAGGGAAGAGCTGTGCTGACAAGTCCCACCTACAGCACCGGGAAAGGGAGATGAGGATGTTGCAACTGCCACAGCTTTAGTCTGTTCTCAGCTAAGCTGAGCCCTCCAGCTCCAAACCCATGAAAGTTTATAGCTGAAATCCACGAGGTATTAATCTAACTCTGTCCCTTCCAACAACCAATGAATGGCTGTTCAATGGCAATACTGCCAAGCAGCAGCATTGGGTGTTACACAGAAATAATCCCAGCCTGAGCTTCTTATGGCATCATAAATTGCCTGTGTCGTCAGTCAGCAGAAACCTGAGATGAAATTCTTTCATTTGCAGTTAATTATTTCCAAGCCTTTGCAGCCTTAGCAGAACTGGTGAAAGGTGCTGAACTGACAGCCCTGAAGAAACAGGCTTTCCATGTGTCCACAGGGATGGGCAGAAGGGAGCCAGCAGCAGGAGTTTCAGCCTGCTCTGCCAGCGACCTGCAAGGCTTGGACTGCTCCTCCTTCCTCCTGCTCCACTCTGAGCAGCTCTGCCTGCACGGCCCTGGAAAACCACAGCCCCAGACTGATGGAGCTTCTTCCCAGGGCCAAACCCAACATGACTTTTAGCCTGTGTGTCTGGCAGCCTGGGAGGGAGAGGCAGCCTCCTCCAGCCCCGCTGCTGACGTTTGTCATGGCCAGGTGCAAATCTTCTTGCTCTGGCCCAGCGCCATGAGACCAGCATGTTTTTCAGAGTTTCACCCTCCTACCAGACAGTGTTTTTCAATATTTTGCATTAAATCTTCTGCTGTATTTGATTAGCCTGCAGCAGCTGTTTTCCACTCTCACAACAAATCATAAATCTATAAGCTTATGTGTGAGAGACTGTCTGTGCCTGAGAATGCTGGTGTCTGAGGAAGCGTGGCTGCACAGCTGTGTGAGAGCCTGCACCTGAGCACAGGCTGGGGAGACACAGCAAAGGCAGAAACCCTGGCATAATCCAGTCTGGATCTCTGTTGGAGGCCAGCTGATTACACAAGGTGGTTTACATGTGTGTGTGAATGAATGTAAGAGTTCCTGCATGATACAAAGGAATTTATGTGATTCCTTAAATGAGTTCCTTACCATTCCACACTGAGGACATGAGAATAATGCTAATAAACACTTGATTGCACCAGTGTGAGCTCAGATAGGTGCACCTTTCCATGAAGGGAGGTGAGTTTTAGCACAAACAGGTACAACCCGTGAGCCTGGAGATGTCAGAACACAGGTAAAAAAGTGTAACAAATCCCTGACACACCCATCCCAGTCCACAAAAACGTGTAACAACCCCCTGACACACCCATCCCAGTCCACAAAAACAGCCATCCTCAGCCAAGCACCAGTGTGAGCTCAGGTAGGAGCACCTTTCTATGAAGGAAAGTGAGTTTTAGCACAAACAGGTACAACCCGTGAGCCTGGAGATGTCAGAACACAGGTAAAAAAGTAACAGATCCCTGACACACCCATCCCAGTCCACAGAAACACAGGTCCACGTGCAGTCTGGTTTGTGATTGTGAGTACTCAGTCAGGAACTGCTTGTTGGGAAGCCAAGATCTCCTGTCCCATGGCCAATTCAGATAAGGAGAGCAAATGGCTGAAAGAGAAGGGAGGGAAGCTGCTACACATATTTTAAAAAAAGGTGTTATTCAAAGACTATAAAAGGCAAAAGTTTGGATGAAGGAGAAGACAGAGGGTTGCCAAGTCATTGCAATAAAAAAAAAGGAGGAGGCTGTTGCCAGGTCTTGGCACGTGTGCTTTTACTTGTATAAATCAGTCACTCTAGACCTGTGGTAGTTCTTGCTGACAAGCTGTCAAGCTCCTTGGCTGGGAGAACAGGGCATGTGCTTTACATGCACTTACAGAATAGTAAACTGTTATTAAAAATGGGAAAAAAAACCGGGCTGATTTACTTGTGGTTTTGCCTGCTCGGCTGTATTATCACAGAACAAATCCACTCATGCATGGAGCAGTGTGGATCCATGGAAAACTACAGGCCAACCTCCCCATGGAAGCACTTGACCCCTTAAGGGGAAGGGCACAAACAAAACATCTCCAAGAACAGAGAGCATAAAACGGAGAAAGAGGCTGTGAGAAATGCTACTCACTTTCAAAAAATGTAAAAGGTTTATTAAAATCTTATCAAAAATACAACAGTAGACTGAATAGAGAAAATATTGCAGCACTGGGAGCAGAGGATTTTTCCCACCATGTGCTCATCCACACAATGGAGGTTTTGCCTTTTAACCCTTTAATCCCTCCCAAAGTTCTGTCCATAGACTCCTCCATCACTGTCCAGTGGTGATCATTTCATTAAATCTTGATTTGAGCTCAGGTGCTGCCATAGTGACAAAAAAATCCCACCCTCCCAAATGTCCCAAACCCAGGGCACACCTGATAACAACACAAGAGGGGTAAAACATAACTGTAAACCTATAAAACTTCTCCTAACATATATCCATGATATTTGCCTTTTAATTGTGAGAGTCAACCGTGGCATTACTCATCTGTCCCAGGCCCAAAGCCAGACCAAGGCTGTGTGGATTTCAGACAGTCCCGAGCCCCTCAGGATGTGACACCTGAGAACATCCCAGCCTGGTGGGAAATGGAGAAGGCACCTCTGGGCCTGGGATCAGCCCTGGGAGCGAGACTCTGTCAAACCCAGCCGGGTGAGCCGGGCCCAGAGCACAGAAACCGCCTGAAACCTGCTGGCAGTGAGCCCTGAGCTGCCAGGGGCAGGGGCAGGGGCAGGAGGGGCAGGAGGAGCAGGAGCAGGAGGAGCAGGAGCAGGAACAGGAGCAGGAGGAGCAGGAGCAGGAACAGGAGCAGGAGCAGCAGCAGGAGCAGGAGCAGGAACAGGAGCAGGAGCAGGAGGAGCAGGAGCAGGAGCAGGAACAGGAGCAGGAGCAGCAGCAGGAGCAGGAGGAGCAGGAGCAGCAGCAGCAGCAGGAGCAGAAGGAGGAGGAGGCTGGACTTTGTGCTGATGATGGGAGGCAGGAGCTCTGGCTGAGCGCTGGGAGCGCTGGCAAGGATGGGCTGCAGCCAGCAGAAGACAGGAAGGATGGATGTTCTGCTTCGGGGAGGAAAAGGAGAATTAAAAGCAGAAAATCCAGCAAAGGATTTAGAGGGATGTCATCCGAAGAGAATAAATAGATAATTGTCTGAGGAAAACCTGACCAGACTGGTTCTCAGGACAGCCCCAAGGACCCGGCCCCACCCTGTCCCGGGGCTGCACCGGGACCCTGCCCAGGCACACATCAGTGGGACACTGTGCCCACCAAACACCCACCCCAACCCATCCCGACCCCATCAGCCTCCCCAGACAGGCTCTGCTGCCCCCAGAACACACTGACTCATTTTGGACAGCCCCACAGCATTCCTGGGCTCACTTAATGCAACAGATTTTTTTTTTTTAATTTTTTTTATTTTTATTTTTTTTTTTTTTGAAACATCCTTGTCAGGACATTCAAACCTACAAGAATTAAAAGCGAAACCCAACACAGATATGAAATTTTATGGTGCTGTTTGTAGCAGTACTTCCAAAACTAGCTTTGGCTGGAACACAGAGAGCTGGACTGTGCTGATCCAGGCACACAAAACATTGGTATTGGAAGAGATGGAGTTTTTCTGTATGTCTTCTACTGTATTCCTCTGTTTGTGACCCCACAGCTCTGCTGTAACGTGCTCTGAGCAGTCCCAAGGGCTGGTTCCTCCTCAACAGCACATTTTTGCCACTCTGAGTTTTACTGCTTATTTGTTGTAGTTATATTTGGAGGAAAATGTTTGTAAGGCAAAAACTATTTTAAAAAATAACTGTCTGCTAACAAAACCAAACACAACAACTGCAATGGCCTAAATCTCAAATCAAGAGCTTCTTTAGCCTGCAAGCAGACAAAATTCCAGTAATAATCCTACCACTAATTCACAGGGAGTACAAGTTCATCAGGGCACAGACCATGGATATTATGGCAAAAAAAAAAAGAAAATAAAAAAAGAAAATGAGATGTTTGTGTGTATTTGCAAAACAAGGCTGTGGCCAAACGGAGCACTCAGGGTTTCCAAACCCCACTCCTGGCCCCAGCTGATGGATTTGCTGCCTCAGGGCTTCAGCACAGACCCACGGGATGCTCTGCCATGGCCTGTGCTGCTGAGGGCTCAGGGTGGGTGCTGGGCACGAGGTCAGGCTTGTGCAAGGCTCGTCTGGTGAAGCAGGGCTCTGCTCCAAGCCCTCCATTCTGGCTCTGAACCTCACTGATGGCTTCAGCACCCAACTGTCCTGAGGAGAGCACGGGGCAGCTCTGCTCTGCTGCCAGGCCAGGAATGGGTCTGGGGCAGCACCCAGCTCCTCAAGGTGTTCCCAGCAACAGCCAGCCAGGAGCTGCTGGGCACAGGGCAGCAGCACAGCCCAGCTGGGCCACAGTGGGCTCTGCAGGTGCACAGAGCTCAGCACCCCACTGAGAGACAGGATCCTGCCCCCCCAGGTGAGACCCCAGCTGCAGAGCTGCCTCCAGCTCGGGGGCCACAGCACAGGAAGGAGCTGGAGCTGCTGGAGCCAGGCCAGAGGAGGAAGCAAATTGATCAGAGGGATGGAGCAGCTCTGTTGGGAGGAAAGGCTGAGAAAACCGGGGAGCCCAGAGAAGAGAAGTTTCAGTTTGACCCAACTGTGGCCTTTCAGCACCTGATGGGGCTGACAAGAAAGATGGGGACAGCCTTTTCACAAGCTCCTGGGGTGACAGGACAAGGGAGAATGTCTTCAAATTGATGGAGAGTACATTTAGGTTAGATACAAGGAATAAATTCTTCCCTGTGAGGGTGCTGAGGCCCTGGCACAGGGCGCCCAGAGCAGCTGTGGCTGCTCCATCCCTGGAAGTGTCCAAGGCCAGGCTGGACAGGGCTGGGAGCAACCTGGGATAGGGAAAGGTGTCCCTGCCCAGGGCAGTGGGGTGGAACTGGGTGAGCTTTAAGGTCCCTTTCACCCAAAACATTCTGGGATTCTCTCTGTGTCACACGGGGTCACCTGCCCGTGGTGGTTTGTGCAGCAGAGAACTGTCACAGGACACCAGCCCAAAACACACAGGCTCTGTTTTGGGACAATCACTGCACACCCAACAAAGCCAAGTAAACCCCTCAGCTCTTCAGTCCACAGTGATCTCAGGGAGTTCACCCTGGTCTTCTTTAAAAGGTGTGGCTGGGAATGAGTCGAGAGGCACAGGGGATTAAAGGAAGGGGGAGTAAGAGGTTAATTGGATTCTATTTGGAGAGGGATTTAGGTTGGCTGAGTTTTTTCAGTCAGCAGCACATAGTGGAACATGTCACTTGTAATTGAGCTAATGAAACACCTCTGGAGATAAAAACCCACAAGCTAAATTCAGACTTGGCTTTAGAGACTTGAGGTTCATTCACCACAAGGTTATGCAGAGATGGAACTGCTTTGTTTGAGCACGGGGCTGGGGAGACAAGAGCAGAGCTGGGTTTACTTTGCAAAATCTGCTTTTTGTCTCTCAGGGCTGCTGGACCTTGGGGTGATTAAGCAGACTGTTGTGTTGTGGACACTCTTCCAGGCCAGGAACCCACACTCTGCCAATATGCTAATGCAATTTTCTGAGTCCAGCCTCTCTCCTGCTCTAATGCTATTATATTTGTTTTCTATAAATAGGCATTTTGCTCCATGGTTATGGCTGGGGAGCTACACATGGCTGAGCTGAAAGAGGGCTGCCAATACCTGCCCTTTTCCATGAACCTTTTGGTGACTCTCAGTCCACTCCTTTTGGTTTTCTCAAGGGTAATTAAGGGTTTGTTTTTCAGTCCTCAAAACCGTGACAAAAGCACCTCTGTCCTAAAGCCAAACTGCCAAACATGACTTGAATGCAAGTAGGGGAGTGTTGCCTTCCTGAGCCTGCCCAAAGGCCAAGCCAGAGTCCTCTTTGTGAGAGATTTTAATGATCTGAAATTACCTTGTCTTCCAAGACAAAAAGAAAGCCTTTCAGAGGTTATACCTTTCAGAGCAAGGTATAGCATGTTAAAAAATAAAAGGGAGACATTTTCCTGTTCAAAATCATACAGGTATTTTGTATAAAACCACCACCTCCATCTTTTCAGAATGAACTGACTCTGAATGAAAATCACTTTCTAAATTAAAAAGTTGCAGTGAAAATTAGTTTTCAACTTTGCAGGTTTTGTATTCCTGCTTTGGGGATAATTACAATAATCCAGTAATTTCCTTTCCAAGACACTTTCAGAAAACTAAAACTCCACTTCTTCATTCCCTCTGTCTTCCTTCAGGAATTTAAAAATAAAGTTAGTTTTAATGAGCAAAGTGATTGTGCTTGACACCCCTGATAAAAGAAACCAAAACCAACACAGAAATGAATTTTATGCAGTTGTATAAAAAATATCACGGGCACGAGGACCTCAGTTCCTCCTCATGTGCCAATTTCAGAACAGGAAATTCTTCCCTGGAAAGATGTGGCTGCACTCTGTCAGAGAAAATGATAACAGCACAACATAAAGAAGAGGAAGCCCAGACTTACACCCATGGCCCAGCACAGATCTAGAGGGCAAGGACAGGATGGGGCTGGGTTTTATATTCTAGTGACACTTGCTCAGCAGGAATTGCCTCTTTCTCTTTGGTTTCTCCTGCTGTGGTTTGATTCTCCCCTCTCCCTGCAGAGGTTTGATTCCTCCCTCTCTGGCTTTAGGCAAGGAGACAGGAAAGCAGCTGCCTGAGCTACCAGCAGGTACCTGGAAGATGGAATGTCTCAGGTTAATTAAGGGATCAAAACATCCAAGGTGCTGCAGGAGAGGAAAATGTGCCCTGGTCAGTGCTGTTACAGCCTTTGTCCCTCCCAACATCCATCTCAGAGCTCTGTGCTGGCCAGCACACAAAAGAGAGACTTTCTCAGAACACAGGTCCTGCAAAGCCCCTCTGAGATGGGAATTCAGGCTGCAGCTTTCTGGCACCAGCACCAGCACCAAAGACAAAACCACTTGGTGCCCAGTTTCAGCTCTTCAGCTGATTCAGGGAATTTGCATAAACAGCAACTGATGGGGAAAAGGCCCCACTGCCACCCGAGCTCAGCTCTCCAGAGAAAGGGATCCCATTCCCTCCCCCAGAGCTGCACAGCTCCTGCAGTGCTGAGACAAAGAGGGCCAAAGCCAGTAGCCAAAAGCTCCATAAGACATGGCAGACAGCAACAAGGATCATCTCCATGGAATGGTTTTACTGCAGCAAGGCTCTCCAGCCTGCCGTGATGAGAGCCATACTTCAAAGGCAATCTGGCCTGGATTATAAACTCGAATGTCTGAGGAGCCAAGAGCTTGCAGTTTCCCATTAAGTGGTATTAATTGCCCTGGTTATTGTGTTCTGCAGTTTGACCTAACCTAGTGATTCCCCTTCCTCTCCTGCTGCAGAACATCCATCACTTTTTAAAGGGTTCCATAAAGCTACAGGGAAGACTCTGGTTTGTGTTAGCTTGATTGCTCTGGACTGTGACAAAGCTCCCATCACAGCTGCCCAGCCACACTATAGATCAAGCTCCTCCAACCTTTCCATGTCTCCAGAGGGGGAGCCTAGGAAAATCATCAGATTTAACCTCCCAGGGCTTTATTTCTGGTGTGGAGGATGTCAGAGGCCACGCGAGCTTTCACTTTTTCCTTGTTCCCTTAGAACCCACAGCAACAGACAGGAGGAGGAAAGCAGGAAAGGCAAGGGAGAACAACAGAAACTGGATTTTTGATGCCACTGAACAGCCAAGGGCCACATGCAGTGCTCAGTTCCTGGCCCACACAGAAGCTCAGGTGTGAACAAGTGGCCTTTGGGAACTCAACAGCCAAGGCTTTTATGGAGATCAGCTTTTCTCCTGAGCAACGAGGCTGCTGGGGATGGGGATGAAGCCACATGTCCAACACCTGCGTGTGGCAAGGCTGGTAGGGAATCAGCCCAAAAGCTCCTGGCATGTATGGATAGTCAGTGTTTTCCATCCTGCAGTGTTTTCATCCTAACTGAACCTGTTCTGTGCAGGGCAGTGAATTCCCAAGGTGACTCACACTAACCAGCACATGGCAATGGGATGTGTAGCAAACCCATCTTGTATAGGGTCCTCCAAAATCTGCTCCTCCTCTCCCTCTGGAAGCAAAAAGCTCAGGACTCTTCTGCTTCCTGCGACTCAGGGTGAAATAGGTGAGGAGGAAGGAGCAAAGAAACAACAGGTTTAATTCCTATCCCTGTGTGTCCCTCAGTGCTTTATTCCCCGAATCAATGGGAGAAATTCATAGAATCACAGAGTGTTTGGGGTGGAAGAGATCTTTAAGATCATCTGTTTCCAACACCCTGCCCTGGACCAGTTCTGGAGAAACAGGAAATCTGCAGTGTTTCTTCAATAAAGACCCACCCTGGTATGGTTTGATACACCTGCCTCTGAATGGCAGATGAATTCCAGGAGCTTGGCTCCTGTCTGCACAAACCCATTGCTGTATGGACAGGAATTGCACCCTGCCTCATCAGGGACATCTCAGGGAATGAGGCAGGAACAGCTCCTGTCCATGCAGCCAGGGCTCTGCCTCAGGATCAGACTCAGGATTTTCCAGTTAGACTCAGGATTATCCCAGGTTTTCTTTCCATGAATCCAAGCCCTCTCAAACAGTATTCACCTAAGGATTCATTCCTGCCTGGGGTGCCAGATGCTGCCTGCAGCTCCACTCAAACATCCAGCTGGAGAGTGGAGGGGATGATGTGGGTGCACACGTGAGCGTGGGCTTCTCCTCCAGTGGAGTGAATCAGCCACAATCACAACACCCAGTGATACTCTGCTAAATGCTTTTAAAAAAGGAGACTTCAAGGAACGTGAGCAAAATTAAAATATTGAACTAGCTAGTCAGATTTTAAAGAACTGAGCTGTAAACCTTAGAAGAGAAACACAATTTTGCCTCTAACACAAAGAGAATTTTTAAGAGCAATTCACTCTGACTGTTCTTTAAGGAGATTTTTCAGCCTGAGCTGATGCTCACTTTTTCAAAAGAGGCTGACCTGAGCGTTTTTTTTATTTCTTTCAAGCATAACAACCCAACCCAAAGCCATTTCTTTTTGTCTGGCTCCTTCCTTTCTCTGTATTAATTTCAATTCCATCAACGAGGCAGTTGCATAACTGTTGTTTGTAATTGCTGTCACGTCAACCCTGAAACTGATCACTACAACACTGAAGTTATATAAAAGGTTTTGTTAGGATTTTTGTTATTTTTCTCGTTTAAATTGTGGGAAGATGAAGTCCTACCCTGGAGAGATGTTTTGGTTTTCTAAGCTCTGTTGTCTATTAGTCTTGTGCTTTGGTGTCTTTTCTCTCCAGTTTTGTTTTACACAGTGCAAGGGTCTGTTTATGCACAGAAACTCTCCAAAAAGTTCTGTGCACCCCACTAATACACAGGCTATAAAATAAACTCTGCTGAGTCAGAGAAGCTACTGGCAAAAGTAAAGTTCACAAAATGGGTTTGCTCTTAAGGAGCAATTTAAATTTCTGCCAAGGCAGACTATTTAAATGCTCCAGTGGCTGGAACTGTAATTTACCTTGTTCTCCAAAAGCAGTGGACTGTTTCCATGCAAGGATGGAGTATCAAAGCCCATGGGATCATTTCTCCTTGTGAGTTTCTTCACCCAAACACACAGAATTGCTCCTGGAATTGAGTCAGCTCCTCCAAACTCCTCATGGTGTCCTTGCTCCTCCTGAGCATTCCTGATCATCCCTTTGACCAGGGGTGTGCTCAGCTGGGAGGGAGGCTTCTCCCTGCCCCCAGAGAGTTTAAATGATCCATTTTACCATTTGTTTCTGTCTTGCTAGAGGCACAAATCTTGGGCCCAAGGTAGTCTGAAAGCCATTCTGCACTGCAGACAGAAATGCTTCAAGCCAACAAATAATTAAGGACTTTATTTTGACATAAGTGAATTGTACCCAATACTTACTCCACTTATGTTCCATCATACTTAAAAGCAATCTGTTTGTAGCTGACATTGTTTTTTCTTTAAAAAGTCTAGACAATGTCAGATTCTACCAAGAGAAAAAATGAAAGAGAAAAATATACTGAAATAGCATCAATGCTCACTCCTTCCTGAAAAAAAAAAGAAAACCCTTCAAGACCAGAAAATATATCTGCTTCTTACAGTATCCTGTCCATAAGTCCTGCCTCCCTGGGGAGGAGAAGCTTGTTTAGAGATGGGCATGGGATGGCAGGAAATCACATCTCTCATTTCTACTCCAAAATCAAGAGAAGCTTGTAAGGGCTAGAGCAGAGCAAAGCAAGGTTCTTGCTGGAGGTCTGAGCTTGTCACCCATTTCATCTGAGCATTAATCAGGATGCAGCAGTACCAGCTGTCCCTCTGGGGAAGCAGCAAGGCAGGAGCTGGTCAATGTTGTTCAGAATTCCTCCTGGATGAGCACACACGGATTGCTGCTGTTCAGGGGAACAGGCAGCACTCTGGGAGAAGAAACTGTCACCTTCTGAGTGATGGGAGCTTTGCAAACCACAGATTTTAAGCACCTAGGGAGGCATAGGGGAGAGTGGGAATGCAGTTTAGCCAGATGCAATGCATGCATTCTTAAAGACACTCCCACAGGAATTCAGTGGTGTTTGAAATGAGAGGGGTGTGTGTCAAAGTCAGGGCACAGCCACTCAACACACAGTTACATTTCATTCATTAATTTCATAATTTGGATAGAAGAGATCAAACTTCATCAGTATGGTAAAGGTTCAAGTGAGATACACAAATAGATGCCCTGTGAGTTGCTCTCTTATCTTCACCTGAGACCCCGTGGCTGAGACAAAGGCAGCTCATGCTCAAAGGCAATGAACTCAAGCCCTTACAGTGGTTTTCAAACACACAGATCTCACTCTGGGTGTTTGTGGCCTATTTCTCAAGGATTTGTGAAAGGCAGCTAAGGAAATCAGGGCTACTATCAGTAAATCTCTATTCAAGCATGCTTGTGTGCTCTGAAAAACTGTTAACAGACCCCAAACTCCACAAGGACTGCACCTCAATCTCTGGGCTGTCAGAAGGGCTCTGCCATGGACACACCTCCCCTGCTCTGCATGCTCAGGGTCTCACAGCAACCTCGGCTCTCACAGTGGTGATGTTACCTCACTACTCTGGAGATGCAGCTTGTGGAAGGCACTTTATGAAACCCAAGCCAGGTTCCTCTCAGCAGCTGCATTTTCCTGGGGATATCACCTGGGTAGGAATGGTGCAATCAGCCCTGGGAGAACTCTCGTCCCTGCTCTGCCACATTCTCAGTAGCTGAGTTTGGTCTTAGCTCAGATGCTCTCCTCTAAGCAAAAGAAAAAATCCTTCATTACTGTCAGGAATAAAATGCTGAATGCTCTAAGGAAGCCACACAGAAAGCTTCAACAGTGTGCACTTGCTTTTTAAGGGTGGCTAAAAGATGTTTCACACAAAACATGGTCGTGCTTTGGAAAAACCTGCTCCAGTCACCAGCCCAGGCCTCACCATGCACCCAGGGGTGCCTGCCCAGCTCTGGTGCTGTGTGAATTCACAGCTCCACCATGCACCCAGGGGTGCCTGCCCAGCTCTGGGTGCTGTGTGAATTCACAGCTCCACCATGCACCCAGGGGTGCCTGCCCAGCTCTGGGTGCTGTGTGAATTCACAGCTCCACCATGCACCCAGGGGTGCCTGCCCAGCTCTGGGTGCTGTGTGTGCCTTTACAGTCAGCCAGAATTTACTGCAGACTCCAAATAGGACCTGGCTTCAAAGAACCCAAATTTTTGCTTTCGTGGGAGACCCAAGCCTCTGTCTCTCACACTGCATCCTCTTCAGGGCCCTAACCAGATAAACTGCCTCTTCCAATTATGCTCTTGGTTCAGACACCTGTCCCCAGGCATGGTCCTCAGTAAAATGAGAACTCAAACTCTCAAGCCCTACCTGGGGTTCATCGTGGCTCAAACTACTCTGCACCAGGGAGTGCTTTTCCATTTCGTGTCTCACTCCTGTGTCACACACTGAGCACAGCTTGGCAGCTGGTGTAGAAATCACTCCAGCCTGCTTGTTATTGAGCTGGTGTAGGGCAGAGTTACCCCTTCAGCCAAGCACTTACCAACCTGCCACTTTCCCAAGTTGTGTGTTGATCCAGCCAGGATTGCAGCTCACTCACACAGGTGGGTCTGTAGGAGGAAAGTGATTTTAATTGCAAGGGTTGTAGAAAGAGCAGAGATGGATTTTAAGTTCCCCTCTCTGGGCTGTTTCACGACTACTTTGAAGCTCACAGCTGCCACTACAATGACTGCCTACTGTACTTTTTAAACACCTTCTGCTTTGGCTAATTTGATTAGGCTCCCTCTGGGCTTTCCATCAACATCACCCCGTGGAAAGCTGCCCCCACCACTTTTGCAGAATGAGGTCTAAAGAGAACATGAACAGAAGGCAATCTAATATACAGAGGAAAATGAAACAGAAATGTGTACTTTATTCTTAATACTCTTTACTCATGTAACTTCTCCAACCATTTATTAATGTTAATTTTGTTTTAAACTACCTTTCTCCCAGTGACAGCTTCAGCACCAGCGAGTTCTCCTCATATCAGCTATTCTGGGACCAGTTAGAAGCAAAGCTATAAAAGAGAATGTAGCTCAAGGGACAGAGTTGCACCTTCTGACTGAAGGTTCAGGTTACTCTGTTGCACTGCAAGGCAAATGCTGGCAAAGTCAAATAACGACACAAAGCAAAGATATACTCCATAAAACATTAATATTTTAATGAAAAATCTTAGCTTCATATTTCTATCCAAAGACACTCAAAACTAGTTTTTCTCCCCCCTTAATTTTGACCTATAATGGGACCAGTTTGGAGATTTTTTTTTGTATTTTGGAACTTTTTTTTTAAAGATTAAACAACCAGGCTAGCAAAAAGGTACCCAATACATACTTTTCTTATATCAAACAAGCTAGTATTTCAATACAATGTAACTATACAGAATATATACATTACACGTATGATCACAAAGCAAACACTACAGGCTCAGAACAGATTTGAAAAAACATGATATTCACATTGATTACAATAACTCTAAAAATGATTGTAACGTTGAAACGGCACTTAGTTTACAAAAAAAGTCACAAAAATATATATAGCCACCAAGAACTATGGTTCCTGAAAAATACTAATAGCCAGATAGTATTATATAAAATGTGAAGTGTATTTAAACATCGTATACATTAAAAAACAAAACCAAAACCCAAAACCAATTCTGTTAGGTCAATAAACATGCCAAGTAATCTAGCTGTGGCCAGCATCAACAAGAGAAGCTGTACTGTGGATGAGATGATGACTGGATATACGGCTGGTGACTGGAGACTGGCACAGTTAAGGGGGTTTCACTGTTACTAAAATGCACAAAGAAGCCCAACAATAATTTAATTCACATTTTTTTCCTCCAGCTTCCACTTTTCCCTCTTCGGGGTTTCACCATGGGGCAGCACCTCGAGTGAAGGCACTGCAGGAACAGAGCAAGGAAGCTGTTCAAGGACTCGGTGTAGCCAGGGTTACAGGTCAGAATATCAAAAGCATGCATCAGCTAAATGAATGGTGAAACAAAATCACTCTTCTGGGGACTTCAGCAACCCTCAGGAAGACTGTAGGTACAGTTGCCACACAGGCTGGCAGCACCAGATTCCACTTTTTTTTTTTTAGTGCAACCAGATTTGTAGCTGAGAGCTGTGGGACACGGAGTTACTGCGCTAGCACACACGGAGTGAACAAAAATCCAGAGCAGTAAGTACTGTTGCACTAAAAAAATTCACATTTGTTTCTTTTATGGTACATTTCCTCAAATACTTGGAACCCACTCTTTACCAGGTACCTCTGATGTGGCTGAGGTACTGTCTGGCCTTGAACCCTCTTACCTGCCATCACGATACTATGGGATTTATTATGTCTACAGTTGGAGATGAGACCCTCCAAAGCAGGATTTCACCTTGTGAGCAAAACTCGAACGTAACCGGCCTGAATGAAAAGCAGCTGTTTTCCATATTCTGATGGTGTGGAAGTTGCAATGGATGTAGGAGCAGCAGGTGCTCCTCCATCTGAATTCTCTCATCCCTGCAGGGTGCACAAAGCTCCCGTTGGATTTGCATATAAAACGCTTCCTGGTTTGTCTCTGAGAGACACCAGCACTCATCTCAGTGCTCCCACACCCTGGGCTGCAGGGTGCAACCAGCGACCAAGAAGTGCCTGAAGCCCTCATATAAAAACCTTAAACCAAAGCTTAAAAACAATAAAATTTCATCCCGCAGGGGACATATAGGGATCATAGTCTTATAAAATATATCTGACTGCATTGGCAGCTATTACTTTTTTAAAAAGTTTAAATTCACATCTTTTAGACTCAGAATCCATGTGAACCCAGAACCATTTTCAATAACCGAGTCTACTGATCTCTCAGTATGAGAGACTTGGCCGTGGTCTCTGCGAGCCTGACAACTGAACTCCAGCTGTGGGAAACACCACTTGGGCTGACTCTGCTTGCAGCAGGAGGGCTGAACCACAACAACCCTGACCCCTGTCAAGCAGACATAGAAATGCATACTAAACAATGGATTTTTTTTGGGGGGTGGGGGGAAACAAAGAAGAAATAAGAAAATGCAACCCGGAATTCAAAACCCTCTGATAATGTACTGAAAGAAATGTATGTTTTAGGTTTAATCACAATTGTAGTTTAAGGCAAGTTTTTTCTGTTTTAGTTATCTCTCTTGCTCTGTTTGGAATCCAAGCACATTAGCAACATAAATTAAGATTTTCTGTGTTTTTACATCTCTCTTGTGAAGAACACCAGCATTTCAAAGAACTGAACACTTCCAACAAGTTAGAGAGGAGAAATAAAATGGTGTTTGCATTTAAACTGTATTCATTTCTATGGAGAAAAGAGATATTAACAAGAAACAATTACAGACAGGAAAATTAACAAGTAAACCCAACCCTAAACCAACCAAACAAAATCCTCCAAGAACTCTATTCTTCCTCCAGTTGAACCAGATTGAAAAGTGAGAACTAAATTAAGATGTTACCCAGAGATTAGGAGGCTGAAAAGATAATGTGCAACACACAATGCAATGAATAATGAACCCCAGGCCTTGCCTTGTACCTCGGTGTTCATGATCCTTATTTCTTTTCAAGGAAGAACAGATCAGAGCTATAAAGTCTTTGTAACTTTCCTCTTTCTCTTTGGTATTCTGAAAGCAATTTGCCTTCTGACTCAAAATTTCAAGTCTTAAAAATCCAATATCCAGATATGTCTATGGTGCATTTGTATCTTCTCACCAATGAACTCTTTAGCAAAATACTTCAGGGATGAAAATGATCAGATTCTAATGATCAGATTATGTCCTCCACCTCATACCTGACCACCTTTGATTATTACATCTCTGCAGTCAGGAAATGTGGTTTGGTGAAGCACTTTTCAGAACACAAATCACAAAGGACTCTCATTTACCTGTGTAACACGTCAGGGAAAAGAGAAAATGCTGGATTTGAGCTCAGTGTCGTAGCCCTCTAGTTCAAATAAAGCTCAGCAAAAGGCATTGTCCTGTCTCACTGGCTTCTCAGAGAAATCAGAAGTGGAAGAGAAATGGTCTCTAAATTCAGCTCATCAGCAGGCACTGGGCTATTTCACAGAACAGCAGCCCAGAAAAAGCATTTCTCCTTCAAGCCCTTTTAAGAAGCCTCACAAAGGTAGATATAATCAAGACTGAATTGCAGCACAGAACTTCTTTGCAGCATGTTTCTAAAACACCCTTTGGATCTGGTGGAGAAACCTCATTCCAGCAACTTGGAAAGTACTTAAATCCCAACTGTTTTCACTCTATTTAACTAAAATATGTGGGTTTAACCTAAAAAGAGAAAAATGGTTGAAGTCACTGAAACCCTTTAAAGACTTTCCAAAGGTCAATAAACTTTTTTCCTTACAAAAGCTGGCTATTAATAGAAAGAACTCAGTCTCAGAGAGTATCAGAGCTGCCTAGGCTGACTGAATACAAATTGATGTGCAATATAATACGACTTTTGTGTCTTCTGTTTCTTCAGGAGCAACCTTTCTCTATTGGTTTCATTTCCTCCTCATGTTTGCATAAAACAAATCCGGAAAATAACAGAAAATAAGAATTTGCAAAAAACAAGACTCAAAACTAAGGGAGTGTATCATGCCTTTGGAATACTGAGATCAAGCAATACCTACTCACTCAGCACATCATCTGTAGGCCGTGGGCATTTGGCATCAAACACTGAGTTAACTTCAGAAGCTGTAAGAAAAATCACAAATCTCCTAATGTACTGCCTAATTTAGGTTTCAAAGCAGTACTTGAGCCCAAACAGCCTCGACCAAACAAGACTCACTGCCCTGAAAATCCCACACCCTCCATTTGTAGGTTTTTCTAAATATGGAAAAATAAAATTGCAAATATTTCAATTTATTGCTTGCTTGGGCTGTGTGTATAGCTGGAGTAATGGCCTTTAATAAACCGAGTTGGCAAGGATTTAAAGTGTTTTGAAACAGGAACAATTCATCATTGCTCTATAGGCTTTTTGTAAACAACCCCCCGTTGGTTAGAAAGTTGTCCTTAGAGAGAATAAATTGCTTGTTTTATCCAAAACAGGCTAGTAAAAATCTCTGAAACTATACATACATATGTATAAACAAAAAAAATGTGCAATAATGCACAAAAGACCTTATTTTCTCCAATCTGTAACTCCCTCTAGCTAGCTCTCAGATTAGTAAAAACACAGTGTGTATGTGAGGGGGCAATGATCAGAACTGCAAATAATCTGGCTGTGGTTTAAGAATTTCAGTTTGGGAAAACCTTCATTTTCCTTTGTGGTTCCCCATCTATAGAGAGGTACAGTCAGGAGATATTTGTCAGGCTTGCATGGCTAAACACTTTTCCATCATCCCCAATTCCTGGTGCACCTTTACAGTTGCCATGCCCAGCCTCAGCTGGGCAGACCTGTTTAGGCTATTTGATCAAGCAGTTTCTAAAAGGACTGGAACAGAAGAAGTAGGAATACCTGGCATTCATCTGGGCTGGACAGGGATCATGTGTTTTGAAGAAGTGTGTGACTGTTCCTTTCAAAACCTCTCACCATTTCCAAGCACAGGGCACAGTAAGGGCTTTGAAAAACAGCAGGCACATATAGGAAGTGTCACTTCTTTATGCAGAAGATTAAAGCATCCACTCAAAACTAGTCAAAACTGTTCAATCATGGTTTCCAATGCATCCTTTTGTTTATCATTTGAAAAAGGTTTCCTCTGATTTCTTTCCCTTAACCAGAGGGCCTGCAGAAGCAAGAGAAACTTAATGAGCTGCTCTAACTGTGGAAGAAGGAATATTTAAAGTGATCTGAATCAGTTGTTCTTCTTTAGAAGTATATCACAGCTTCCATGATGTTCTGACAAGATCTTTTTTTGTGCAATCAGTCTTAAATATTTTCACAGAAGTGATCATTCAGTCATGAAAAATAATGTAACATCTGTCGCAGTTTTCAGTTTAAAGCGTAGCTTACAAAGTAAAAAGGGGAAAATCTCCCCACTTTTCGTTTAAAAAAATTAAATTAAAATGTACAGGACCAAACACAGGCACTTTCCAAAGAACAAAAATGAAACCAAACCATGAATTATTCGATAGTAATGGATGACAGCTCCGGTTTCGGAGGGTCACCCGCAGCTGTCTCAGCAGTGGTGTTAGTCTTTGGCTGCTCTGGCACATCTTCTTCCTTCTCTGCCAACCCACCCAGAGACCCCAAGGGGAAAGTGCTT
Source organism: Peucedramus taeniatus (assembly GCA_013400575.1). Taxonomy (NCBI): domain Eukaryota; kingdom Metazoa; phylum Chordata; class Aves; order Passeriformes; family Fringillidae; genus Peucedramus; species Peucedramus taeniatus. The sequence continues at coordinate 33,934 of WBNO01014297.1, read as the reverse complement.
TCACAATTCTGAGTTGACGACACCTGTGAAATGACAGGCATTTGGACAGAAGAGTTGCTTTCAAAGCCATGCTCCCCTAGCTCATACTGCCCGAGGGTCTCCTCTTGCTCCTGGTTTAAGTAGTCCGGTACTAGGAAGTCACTGGAAGAGGGTAAAGGACAGAAGAGAAATGTCATTGCTCACACCATGGTATCAGCTCCATCACACAAGCTACACACTGCATTGACAGAGAACAAAGGTACTCATTTCACACTGGCCAAGATCATGGCACTGACATACTCCACTAAGCACCATAACCTGGTTCTCATTTCCACACACACAGAATTTATTCAATGGCATCTATTTCACATCTTTATTTCCTACACAGCAACTTCTTATTATTAGATTGTATCACCTTGATGAGAATGAAAGTTAATGTCTGGAACATATTTGGCACTGAAAACCTCATTGAAAAAAAAAAGGGAGCACTCAGGCTTTAAAAATAGAAACAAAAATGAGTTCAGCACTGGCAAAATGTGGCCCTTTCCATGTCTGAGGTACAACATCTCCCAGAGCAGCAGCAGGACTTCCCTCTGAGTGGGCAGGCTGGAACCAGAGGCACCAGGTGAGGCAGCTGAAGGCAGAGGGAGCTGCCAGCTGCAGTGGGGGTGTGATTCTGACACATACCATGCTCCTGAGAAAAGTATGGAATTGCATTTCCTTCCTCTTTTCTGGACAATGCTTCTGCTATGCACTCTTAACAGCTGAGGGCTGAGTGGATCCAAAGAAAACCTACCAAATGCTCCAGTTGTACTTTCAGAGCATGAGGACATAATGGAAATCAATTTCTTTGCAAGTTTTCAGCACCAGACATGAAGTTTGTACTTGGGACAAGTATATACATATATCACATATAAGCAGGTTTGTATGTTTTGGTTCACCTGGCAATGCCTCAGTTAAGAGAAATCCTTAAATGACAGAAGCATTCACTGCACCAACCCAAACTCACAGCCAGCTCTGCTAAACCTAGTGTTTGTCAAATCAGACTGAAGGAAGGGCTACAGGCAACTAAAATCACACCCTTTAATATGATTTTAATTTGCTGACAACAATGCAGTGCTTCCCACAATCAGGGCATCACCCTGCAGAGTTTTTGCTCCAGCTTTGGCACAAGAGCCAAGTACAAGAACTGTGTAAGCCCACAGATATGAAGCACTTGTACTTTTAAAAAATATTCTGCTGAAAGAACAGCAACTGGCTTTCCTGCTTTGTTTTTCAATCTTTTTCGTCCTACGTCAGTACTGAGTTAATCAAATAGAACAAAATACTCAAATGTTTTTTATGGGAAGAAGAATAATGTCTGGAAATCAGGAGGGGTGGGACTGTGATGCTGTAACATTCAGAACACGTCTTTTGCATTGCTGAAGGCAGATGACTTACACACACCAAGCTACACTATAGATTTAAGAGCTGGAAGACTTTCCTGTCTTCAATTTCTCTCATCCAACTTTTGTATTTTCTATCTCAAATTCCAACAATTACATTTATATCAATGAGAGAACACAGGGCTCGTCTGATACCTCAGAACTCTTTCAATAGTCCTTAGCAGTGCATTTGTGAAATATGCCAAGTCTTTTGCGGCCTGATAAAAAATGTCCAAGTGGCCCTTACTGTTTCCAAATCTATTAGTCTAATAATTTAGTAATGTTATCTAGAAAATGAGAAAGGAGAAGGTCTGGAGTCATGCAATCTTTCCACAGTGTTAAGCAAGCACTTAAAATGAAGTAGGAAGTCTGTGCCCTATGAAAGTGAACAGGCTACGTACAAGACTTTGAAAAGCAAATCAATATCAAATCACAGATACTGATAGAACACTATGGATTCACACCATTGGCCTGGCCATAGATGCTACTGAAAAGAGAAATTAAGTAACCCAGAACCAGCCTCTGCATATCACTGGATTCTTCAGTAGCCTCTTATATAGCTTCCATGCTGTAAGACAGATAAGATACAACACAGAGCAGAGCAGGAATCAATCTGACTGGAATTAGCTGGCAACCTGATGAGAGGCACAGCAGGCTGCCCTGAAAGCAGGAAATGATGATCTAAGGAAAAAAAAAAAGAAAAAAAAGGAAAAAAAAAAGAAAAAAAGAAAAAAAGCAAGTTTCCCTGTTAGGTTTTTGCTGTGCACCTCACCTGCTCTGGAAGTAGTTTGCTAGCTCTGACGCTTCATGGTTCAAGCTCCTCAGGTGAACGATTAAATTTCCAGAGTTGGTGAACATGGCGCCGCATGTTTTGCACTCGTAAATCCGAGGCTTGCGGATAATGTGCCGGGAAACCCGCATGTGGTGTTTATATTCCCCGAAGGAAGTGAAAGTGGCACTACATATCTGGCACCGGAAACAGCGTTTACCTTCGTGCTTCAGGCGATGCATCTTGAGCGAGTAAGCTCGGGTGAACTTTTTCCCACAGCGGTCACACTGAAAGGGTTTAATGCCTGTGGAAGAGAGAGTGCAAACACGTTCACCTTGTGTAACTGAGAGGAATGAGGAATTTGTGTTTACAAACAAGCTCTGGGTCTGCTGCTAGATAAAACTAGCACTGAGAGATAAAAGAAACAATGGGAAGGATTCCACTGATTGATGAATGGAAAAAGATATTTGCCTTTACAAATAAACTGTAGGTTTGCTGATAAATGAAACTGAACATTGAAAGATGAAATAAACAATGGGGAAAACCCCTATATCCATAAGAATTAAAAATTAAAAGGGAGGATTATACATTAGAGGGAAATCTGAACCTCTCAAGTACCTCAGCCAATGGGGAAAGAGAGAAGGGAAATGTGGCTGAGAAATTGGGATAAAAGGAGGCTGCATCCTCCAAAAACTGGAGAGGCCCCAGGGGAACGCCCCATGGTCTGTCCCTTTATTGCAATAAAATTACAGGACTCCTCTGTCTCCTTTTTGGACATCAACCTCTGGTGTTTGTGGATTTATTTTATTGACATAACCACAGGTCAGGGCAAAATCCTCCCCCAGTGCTACAGCACAGGGACAGCAGCTGTAGGTGGTCACAGCAAAGCCCTGCTTGAGGAAGAGATTCTCTGTTAACTTTAAAAAGGCTGAAACAATTAGAGCAGAGCTGCACTCCCTCCGTAACAACCTCCAGGAAATCTCATGGCTGTGACCTGTCCCGAGGCTCCTTCCCCACGCTTTAAAGGAACACAAGCCCCCGTGGATTAAAGATCCCCAGGCACAGCCAACAAGGACCTGATGCTGCAGTCATCTCCAGTGCCTTTGAACTCCTTTGATCTCCGCAGATTCTTGTGCCAGACTGGTTCCCAACAATGCAATTATCAGCCTACCCTTAATTGCAATGTTTTTTTCTGGCTGCCTTTGGCCTCGCAGAAGTGTTCTGGCAAGGGGACTGTGAGCACAGGGACGCCCCTGTAATGCAGCAGGAATGGTGATAAAAGGGGCAGTAGGAGCCTTTATATTGCGTGGGAACCTTGCTGTACAAGAATTTTCGGCAACTTGGCATGACAGACAGCTCTCTAAGACAGTACAGCTTCATGCCTCTTTTTTTTTCTTGTATTAATTTAGAATCTTTTTCTTGAATTAATTCAGAAATTCAGTTCCTAATTAATTTTTCATTTCTTACCCTAAAACACATGAGCTCTGCAACATGTTGCAGTGGCTGAGTGTGTAATCACACAAACAGAACTATTACAATATAAAAGTCTGAGTCACCAAAACCTTAGGATTTAATAAAAAGTCTCCAGAAAGTGGGAAAATCCAAACATGAGGCTAAGAATCTGGAATATGGAGCTCTATTCATAATAGGGCTGTCAAGGAATAAAAAAGATTTTCTCAAAAGGCTGAATGTGCATCAGCCCCGGCTGTTAATTCCCCCAGTCTTTCACTCTGCTTTCCTTACTTTCAAAGCAGGAGGTGAACTTTTAATTGAGGGCTTTTAAACAGAGAAAGCTGTAGTTAAGGTTACACTGAAACGCCCTGTTAAGCATGTGAAAACAAGCTAATAAACTGGAGTATGGTCTGGTGGAGCTCAAACTTTTCATGCTTTCCTACTGTCCAAGGGCACCTATTTCCTCTGGTAGTTTGAGGGAAATCTCTTTAGCCATTTTGCTCATGTGAAAACACTTTTAACATTTACAAGCTCTGAAAGTTCTTTTGCATGTTAATTATTCTAAACCAGCTATTCAAAGCTCTCCCAACTTTACCCAGGGGTTGTCAGTTGACAGGTGGGCCAGAGATGCTTTGCTGTCAGATTTTAACAACAGGCTTGGGATCCTTTTGCACCTGATATGCCCACAGAATTTGCTTTTTTAAGTATTAAACACATATCTGGTTATTTTGCTTGAAATAATTTGACAAATAATTGTTGACAGGGAAAAAATTACACCTTGTCAGTTGTGGCTGCTCTGTCCCAGAATGGTTCAGCCTCTGCGTGCAGGTAAGAGTCAGACTCAAACCAGGAGATGCTAAACCATGAGACTTAGTGCCCAAGTGCAATAATCCTTCAATATTCCCTTTATTCCCTCAAATGTCAATGTTATTGCCACATAATGCTGACAAGTTCTTGAAAACACCAATAGCAAAGACACTGGGGAGTTCATGCTTGGTTAGAAATTAAAATGAATTTGGGGACCAAGGCCCAGAGGAGGCATTCCCATAAACCTCTGTCTGCCTGTGCTACCTGCAGGAGGTAAATTGATAATCAAACCAATTTAGTTCTCCTGCAATCCCTTCAAAAAGTCTGAGATCGAAAGGCATACAACTTTCTTCAATGCAAGGACACAGATAATATTTACATATGGCTGCAAGTCTCCTCTGAAACACAGCAGAGAATTCCAATATGGCAGAGGAGGAATTTCAATCTAGTTCTTCAGTGCAATAAAAGGGCCAAGTATACTTTATTTCATCTCAGATCTTTTTCAGGAAAATTACTTATCCTGATGAGTTCCAGGCAATCAGGTTTTTTTCAGTCCACACAAATGCTAATCATCCACGAGCACAACTATCAGTCAGACTCCAGGGATCAAAACAAGCATTGAATGAGACAAACCTCTCCCCAGTCTTTCTGAAATCAACTCTCAAGCACTTGGCAGGTGAGTGAAAAAGCTGCATTATTACAAGTGCTGCAGAGCCAGGCTGTGAGTCAGGAATTTGGGGACCAGGGGTGTTTTGTTTCTTACCTGAGTGGATAAGCATGTGTTGTTTCAGGTTCTGGATGCGAGTGAAGCGCACCCCGCACGTGGGACACTGAAAGGGTCTGTCGGGACCGTTTGGGCTGGGCCTCTCTGTGCTGCTGGTGGAAGGAGCAATGTAGAGTTGGTAGGGATACTGAACGTTCTCCAGGCTACAAAGAAAAAAGGCACTCATTTACAAAACAAGCCAGAGAAATGACCCAAGAAGCCTCACCTGTGAAAATCTTAACCTTGAGCATTTCTGTGTGAGAAGGAAGAGACTGGCATGTCACATTTCTGCTGAAATCTCATTTATTCTGGAAATCTCTGGGTCTGTAGCAATGTGGCTGATCTGCACCTGAAGTCTTCCAGTCACTGATTCTGCACATCTGAGCACACCCAGGGAATAAGCTCAGAATTCTGTTTCTTTGGGCAACAGGCCTGAGCACAACTGCAAACTGAACGTTCTTTTCCAGGCATGGGCATTTTCTGCAGCACATCGATGACTTGCAATCACTAAACAGTCCCTGAGGAAGAGTTTATAGAGCTGAGCAAATGAAAAGCAAAGGAGTATTTTGCAGCTCCAGTGATATTTACAAATGAAATTAAAGCAAATTAATTTTTCATCTCAATCCAAGCTCCAGCAACAAATACTAGTATCTACAATTGCATATTTCTAAGTTTAAAATATTAATCTAATGAAGCAATATTTGCTCCTTGTCTGATTCAAAGAGCTCCACGAGCAGAGCTCCAGTGCTCTGTTTAAAGAACAGCACATGGACTGCAACGAGGAACAATTTAACTTTCAAAGTAATTTATTTAAAACTGACTAATTGCTCCTTTGTAGCCTCCAGCTGCAAACTGTTTAAGGGAACTATAGTGCTCTAATCCAAGTCCTCTGGCAAGGAACTTGCTAAAGGGCACAGTGAAACAGGAACAAATCTGCTGATACAAACACGGGAACAACAGGGTTTACTTACCTGGGGTTTCCCTTCCCTGAGCACTAAGGTCTGTATTTTTGGTGAAACAGCCATTTCAGCTGCTCCCAGCCTGCTGAAAGATCAGCCATCACTGGCAGCAGGGAACTGCTCTGACCCTGACTGTTCTTTCTATGGCCAGCACATTGCAACTTGAGCTTTACTAAACTATAATGTCTGAAATGTCCTGAGAAAAGATGCCATGGTGTTTCCTCACAGTCAGAAAGTTTTCCTAACTGAGGAAATCCTTCTGCTGCTCTGCTTCCCCCTCAAGCCCAGAAGGCTGGTTTCAGGGTCATGCTGGATTTGGAGACTTCTAACACTCACACAAATGAAACATGCACTGTGCACAAATACAATTTCCTAGGCATCATAGAAAAAACCACAGAGCAGTTCAGCACAGGAGGGCAAGAACTAGGATCATCTCTTTAAAATCAACACTTAAACTGTCTTTACTCTGGAAAAGGATGTCACTACAACTGTGAGGACAGGGGGTATCTGAATTCTGAGTGCAGAACTCTCAGCAGCAGAAGTTCCAGTTGTAAAATTTATCTGGAGAGATCTGGAGAGAGCACCAGGTCTCTCTTGATACACACAAGATTAAAGGGTTTCCTGTAGGAGTTTAGTATCACTTAGTCTGTAAAACCCATAAGGATTTCTGATCTCACATGGCACTGGAAGAAGAGCTGCACTAAAGAAGAAATTTTCTTGTCCTTGACTTTTTATACACAGTAGGGTCCCAGAGCTATGGGAAACAGAGATGCTGACAGACTTGTTGATCTGTGACAAAGGGAATATTTCCAAGAGCAAAGTCATTAGCTCCTGTCCTGGGGCTGGCAGAATGGAGCTCTTTGCCATTTTGGGGTCTAAAAAAAGTCAAGAGAGTATTTTAAACATAGGTTCTGATTTTTCTAACCGAATTCCTGACCAACTCTGGCACTCCGCTTCCTTTTTTATACGTGTATTGTGCTCACATAAGAATAACATTTGGGTTTTGTGACAACAAAGAATTTCATCTTCTACTGACATGTTGCTTAGGTCCTGCCTCCCTCACTCCTGCATTAGGGGACTGTGAGGAGGCACAGGCACGTTGTGATCCTGGAGCTTTCTCAGGAGACACTCAAAGTAGGGCAGCAATCAGGAGCCAGAGCTCTCCTTTTGTTTCCAGCTCTCTCGGGCTCACTCACCCTCCACGCCTGTGCTGGTGCCACCTCCTCCACTGAAGGAGAAGTGCTATGGGCATAACTCCATAGCTGAAATTGAAAATAAAGTTTGGTGTTTTAATTCATCCATCTTTCATGATGAGGAGGGCTGATTAAAGCAGATCCAGTGGGAATCAGGAGCTATCAGCTATCTGTGCCTGGCTTGTCTTTTCCCATGCTCACACTGCCAGCAGGGTGAAATACTTTTTTGGTGACATAACTTAGCACCATGAAGAGATTATATTTGAAACACTATTAGATTTTTCTCTCCCCTGCTTCTCCCACATTTACTTAATTTTTCACGACTTGCAATTTGTGATCAATATGGCATTTAACAGTTGACATTTGTCTGGTATCTCCAAGAACTTCTGTACCAGCTACACAGAGAGGTTTCAAATGTTTTCACTGAAATATCCTACTTGCACTTTTTCTTCTTTTCACCCTGAGATTATTTACATATATAACTGTGCAGAACTAAACTCTGACAAACATAAATGCCAAAATGCCAGTGAGCCTAGAAATGTTCATTATTTGCAAATAATTATTTTAGAGAAGTGGAGGTTCTCGTTCTGTTGGATCAGAGAGACCTTTTATAACTTTTATAACTGAGTAACTCGTTTTTAAGCGCAGCCACAACTGATACAGAGACCAACTGTTAAAGCAGGCAAGATTAGAAAAGAGTGTAACAATCCAAATGTGAAATACCAAAGAACAGATCAGACTTCACTGGAACAGTAATTTTAATACTTAACAGACTCCTGTGTGCCTATTAAGCTGACAACAATTACATGTGACCTACTGTTTATGAAACACTGATTATGCAGGAGGCCAAATTAATGATGTTAATTATTTAAGACAGAAACTCAAGAGATAAGACATCTTAGTTTTTGAAATGTTTATGATTCCTCTCACAGTGACACAGATATAATACTGAGAGACCTTTAGAGGGACTAATCTTTTGCTTTGTTTTAGATATAAAAATGTAATATATTACATTTATTAATATAATAAATGCTTATTACAACTTACATTTTTCAATATTAATTTGCACTGGGCACACAAATGATTCTGACATTTTGAGAATTTCTAGTAATAAAGAAATGTACAACATGGAGTTAAAAGTGCATGAAACATTCAAAGAGTTTGGGAGGGAAATTTTCTCCATCTGTACAATGTATTGATTGAGCTTTTTTCTGATTCAGCTAGAGAAACATGTTTTACTTTATTCAGAATTCTTTAGCCCCCAAAACTGTGTGCCCAAATTGCTGCACAGTGAAGTACAGGCCATATTTATTGGCTGCTGTGCCTATCCCATGCTTGAAATGGGAATTTAAGTCCTGCTTGAAGAGCTGTGCCAGTGTATTTGAATGCACTGATAAGACAAATACACACACACTCCTGAAAGGAAACTGCTCAGGTCTTGGAGGCACCATTTTACACATTTAACTGGTTCTTAGAATCAGAACATTCTTGACACTTTCATGTGAATTTATAAAATAAATCACTTGGTAGAAGATTTTAGTTCTGGAGTCTAAAATCCCAATGACTCTCAGTTCACTTGTAGCTATTGAAACAAGATGCAAATTCGAGTTCATTTTGCTGATACTTCTGTCACTCTGAGACAAATTATTTTAAAACTGGGGCATAAACTAAGGTAAATATTCTTTCCTTCTCTGCATCTAAGAGATCTTTTAGTAGGAACTTTCAGTATGCTTTAAGAATTTTTTATCTTTTGAATTTTCTATGCAGTTTGTGCTGAAGCTCTGCAGTTTTATAGGAAATTTCTGAAATAATCCACTGCTGAAAATATGTGTGCCACTTGACTTCAGAATTACAGGTTTAAAAGCCTGGATTAGTTCAAGTGCAACATGTGCTCCTACTATTAATTCAACCCTTAAGTGCTGGGTGTTATTTTTATACTCAGGTTTGTTAGCAGATAGATAAAATCTTCCATGTCATCCAAAAAGTCTTATCTAAGCAGTTATTTTCCCTTTTTAAGGGAAGTGGGACAGATTTTAGATGGAAATGACAGGAAATATTTTTATGAGCTATGAAAATGCAGCTCTTGGTTATTATCTCTATAGGGAGCTTTTCTTGACACAGTTTCTGGAACAACTTCCAAAGGTTCACACTTCTTCCTCAGACCCACTTGTCTTACAAACCCCTGCAAAAACCAGTTTGGAAAAATGTGTTTGGAGAGGGGATAGCTAAGAAGGGGAAGTCAGAGCAGTTGAGAGCAGCCCTGTGTGCCATGTGTGGGTACCTCACTTGGCTCTAACAGAACCACCATGTCTCTTTCACCAAACAGACCCGGTTTCGTTTGGTTTTCTCTGCCAACCTTCCCTTATAAGGGATTCCCTTAATAAATCACTCAGCTCAGCACAGCAAAAGCCTGCTAAATATTTACAGCAAGTGCCACACAGCATCTTGGTAAGAAGCTACAGGCAGAAAGTTTGGGGGAAGAGATTTAAGACTGCTCTGCCTCTCCTGTGGCATGCAGTAATGAGATTTGTTGAAGTCAGGCCTAGGTCCTTGTTTTCAGTTTGCTGCTTTAGCATGCATATTTCACATAGAGGTTTAATTAAAATTTATTAATACAGAGCAATGATGAAGAAACAGCAAGAACAGGACTTTCTTTCTTCACCAGTGCTGCCTGGAAATAGATAGGAAACAAAAAGCAACGAGTAAGCAGATTCTGACTTTCATCACCTACATTCTTCTAAAGCATCTGCCCCTCCAGGCACTGATTGTACTTTGATCAACACAGAGAACTTGATGTAGGAACAACTAAACATTGTGGGATTAAGGCTGGGGAGGTTAATTACAGCACAGCACTTGTGCAGAACACTTTGCACACCAGGTTGGTACATACCGATCATCATCGTCTGCGTGAGCGTTAGTGCCAGAGGAGCTTTGGAGTGTGGGCAATCCCTCTGTAACCCCCTCATCTATTGAGCCTAGGCAAAGAAAAAAGGGCAATTTAATGCAAATAACTGTTCAAAAAGGGTTGGGGGGCAGGTAAATACACATCAAGCTTGCTTTCCCAAGTCTCTGACAGACACTGATTTCTGGGTGATAAGATAATAAAAGTGCCTTGGGAAAGTAATTTAGAACACCCAGAAGCAACTTGAAATCAGCTTCTCTCTGCATAGATTACCCAGTAAATTGACAATTCAATAAAGGACACATATTTGGTACACCTAGAAAATGGAAATGTTAAATACAGCCAGTTGTCAAAACACATCCAGTACTAGTCCTGTAAAGCAGAAACGTTACATTCACCTAAAGGGACTATTTTGTCAATTTTTCAAGACTTCCTGAGCAATAAGGAGTTCAAACCTGCTACACTAAATGGCTTTTGTGCTCCAAATGTTCCATAAATACAGTAATTTATAATGTCTTCATTTATTGATAAGCAGCTGAGACAGGAAGAGTCCTCTGGGAAATCAGAAGTGCAACACAAAAGAGACCAAACATCTGTTTGTTAGAGAAATGTACAAACAAAACCACTCCAGAGCTCTGCTCAGTTCACCAACATTGGGGCAAATGTAGCTCAAGGGGCTTGGGGAACAGAATGCAATGGAGATGCAGCACTAAAGCAAACCCACACCTTCATTCACTGATGGGCTGCTGCCCATCTCTCATCACCACCAGTTTGGTCAAGCAGCCTCTGGATCTCCCCCACTGAATCCACGGGACACGAGGACAGGAGGGGAAGGAGATTTCTCTCCCTACACCTCCACCTGGAGGACAAGCAAAGTGCAGGTCAGTGCTACGAGCTGCTCTTGCTGCTGGGGTAAAATAATTCTGCTTTCTAAGAGAGGGGTACAGGAGCAATCTGAATTTGAGGACACCAAAGCTCACCAGGAAAATCAAGTAGAATTAGGTGTACACTGGCAAGTATCAGAGAAAATGGAAAACCAAAGAGAAGGAACGAAGATGTGAAAGGTGAAGCAGAAAATGTGCATATTCTGTCAAAAAGAATGAGAGATCTTTCCTGAAGTGAGAGATTCTTGTCTAATGTGATGCCTTGTTATGGGGCCAGTGACAAGAGGAAAACTGCATCTCTGGCAGCTTCACAATTAGTAAAACAAAAATTTGTGATTTTGTTAAGAGGTGACAAACTACACTTGGGAAATTCATCAGCTAAGCAATCTATAAAGATACAAAAGTTAATCCCATTTTGATTTATCCTTCTTTCTCATGAAATACCTAAATGACAGTCTACTGAAAAATAAGCCCAACTGCTCTTAGGTTTAATTTCATGCCTTCACCTCTCAAATGCCAAAAGTGCTAATGAGTTATGAGAGTATCTTCTCAGACACAGCTGTTTTGTAACCATAATGATTTATTTATCAAGTCCCTGCTCCATGTCTCCTTCCGTATTATAAAGTGCTTCCAAATATAATAAATTGCAAATGAACAATTCTTAAATTTCACAAAGACTGAATAAGAGCTTTTTGCAGTATCAGAGAGAGGCAAGAATGCTTTTGTAAATGCACTATAAAACACTGAGATAAATACATGCAATTATATGAGGAAAATATGTTCAGGAAGAAAAAGCTGTACTTTAACATATCTTGCTGCCTCCATTTACTATTCTTACATTACTGCATAAAGTAATGCATTTTTGGGAGGTAAAAAGTGCTTTCTAGCTACAAAGTGTGCTGTATCATAACTGTGCTAAAAAGCAAGAACACTGTTTCCCTCTATAGCAAAACATGAATAAAAACCATTCTGAGGATGGTTATTATGCCAAAACCACTAAATATGAATTCTAACATATTCAAAGACAAAGAACAGATTTGTACTTAAAAGATTTTGCCCTGGCATATTTTTCTTCTCTCTGCAGCTGTTTTAAGGCAGGACATGCTGTACTAACAGCAATGACAGATATTAAAGTTTAAAAACTAAAATCACTAAAGCCTGAGATTTTCTACCCCATGCACACAAAACTACTCATCTGTGGCCTGGGGTTTACACCCAGTTTGCTCTTTAAGCTGCCTTGGTGTGATATTTATATATATATTTATGATATATATCACTTGATATGCTATTTTTAACATTCCCTAATCATTATTGCTTCTTGTTCTATTTTGTCTGTGATGATATAATTACTTTGATGAAATAATTTGCATCTCTTATCACATGGCCCTGGCAAAGTCTTTCAGTACTGACTGCAATGAGTTAAAAACTGAATCAAACAAGACCTGCTTTTGAACAAGGACCACTTTTCCTGGTGACTCCCCAGCAAACAAATAGTTTCTTTTAGTTTTTAATTTATGCACTATTTTGGCAAACTACATTTAGAGATTTAAACTATAAGACATTAAGGTAAACATCCTTGTCTCCAATAAAGAAAACATTTTCATTTGGAAAATGCATTACAATCTAAAATATCAACACATGGAGAACAATCCAACAGCAAAGGATGGTATAAATGGGAAATATTTCAACTTCTTTTCGGTGATATTGCCTGAAGAGTCTGGCATTGTATGTATATTGCTATTCTGGAGGGTCAGCCTGATCTCACTTTCTCCAGAGAAATCACAGTGTTGCACTGACTAAAGCAAACAAACAATGCAGACTACAAGGCTACTACTCTTTACTTTGTTGTAGTTTATTTAATTCCTTAACGGGGGCAGCCTTTCACATACACATTATTTGAATGAAGCAGAGCAGTGCATTTGCCATTCTTACAGTCTTCAAAGAGAACAGGCATTATTAAAAATCTTTCAGTAAACAAACTCTGCTGAGCACAGCTCAAGCAACTTGAGAGTAAAATAGCTGACTTGGGCAAAATTTTGATAATTAAATTAGAAACATTGCAAAAGCCCTATCTTCTGATTTACTAAAAGCCATTCAATGCATTCAGTGCAGAGGAAAAACGGGATTGTTCCAGTAACCTTTAAGTATTAGCTCTTAATAAAGAACAGCCTGCTATAAGATCCCAAAACTGGTTTCAAATTGTCTTTCATGGAAAAAAGATTTCTCTCAGCAACCAGCAGCATTTGAAGAAGCAACTTGAGAATCAAATCCCACAGAAATGGAAAGATTCTCAATATTATGACTGTGTGGTTTTATTTTTGTCTGGGGCATTAAGATGACAGTGTTTCACCACTTATTTTGCAAATCCTCTTACAAAGGCTCTCTGTCACGATTATATGAGATTTGATGTCTGATGCAAAGTACTGTTCTAACCCTTTGTGGCTGGAGGCACAAGCTTTTCAAATCTGGTGCTGCAGCTCAGCTGAGATCGTGCCTTTTGGCACTAATGAAAGCAGAATTAAGTTTCCCCAGTCAGGCAACTAGAGGCAAAATGGAGTTATCAAGCCCTGCTGAATAAAGAGGGCTACCACAGGCTCATCATTCTCAACTGCATTCTGCAAAGTTATTTAAAGAACTTCAAGTTTATGTGTAACAGTTCAAAAATCAGGGGGAAAAAAGGGAGTTCCACAAAAGTAAAGCCTGAAAACGCACAAGGCAGATTTCCTCCAATAAAATCCCCAGCGCTCATGTGCCAGCTGGGTATATAACTGCAGAAATGATCATACCTATAGATGAAGACTGAGGGCTGATCAGGAGATCCTCCTGCACTTGCTCGCTCCCTGGGACCGTCTGCTGGTCACTCAGGGAGCTCTGGGATGCACTCACAGGCTGCGACACCTCCTCGTGCACCTCCTCATCACTCAGCCTTTCCACCTTGACTCGCACGTCCTCCTCGATGACCAGGGGAGAACTGGCTTTGGTGCTCTCACAAGTCACATAATCTGCCATCCTCCTGCTGGACTCGGAGGGCCCAGGCATTTCCAAAGTCCTAGAGTTCTCCGCCTGCTTCACCTTTTCTGACTGAAGTCTTCGATCAATTCCAAAAGGAAAAGTCCAGGGAAAAGCTAAGGATGAGTCCACGGGCTGATTTCTGGACTCTGGGTAGGAAGTGGAAGGATTGAGCACTTGGGGGGAGCTGGTTTGTGTGTTACACTTGAGGGGGCTCTCAGGAGACATGACGATGTAGCTTTTGCGCTTCCTCCGGGACTCCCGGCACACGGGAATGGTTCTTTCCACCACGCTGCACTCGGAGGAGACGGGAGACAGGCTGCCGTCCCGGGAGGCGAAATTGCAGTTTGCACTGTTCTCCTGTCCTGCATCCAGCACCTTCTCCTGCTGGCTGTTGGGTGTATTCCATAAAATGCTGGACTTCATAAATTCCGAGCACGTGCTGGCCACGCTGAACATCTGCATGTAGCTGGCGGCGGCCAGCACGTCGATGATGTTCTCGGTGTTAATGGACAGTGTGGCTGTGTACGCGTACTCCAGCAGGGGGATGAACCCCGTCACTGTCACGTGGTGCAGGTCCAACACGCTCTTGCTCTCGTCCTCTGCTTGGCCAACGAGTTTGGAGCGGAAGAAGTCGCTGCAGGCTGCCAGAACCACCTTGTGTGCCCTGAAGATCTTGTCCTGGACGCGGATGGTGATGTCGCAGAAGTGGCCGTCATTGCGGAGCATGTTCAGCTTCCCCAGCATCTCCTGACTGTGAGCAGGGGAGTTATGAGTGAATGTTTTAACACCCATTTTTAGATGGTTCTCTTAGCGTTCTTCCCACATATGACAGATCAAAGGTATCCTGAAATAAAGAGGAAAACTGTCATTTCCACCTCTGAAAGCAAAAGGCAAGTGGATTCATGATTGTAAGACTCTGTGAAGAAAATTCATCTGAATGCTCTAAGGCCAGGTTCCTCCAGGATCCAGACTGGGCAAGGGACTAACTCTACTGAAATACAATTACTTGTAAGTTTCATAATCACAGATTAAATTATTTGCAACCTATCCCTACAATCTTCTATACATCTGTGTATCTATGTCTCTCTATACCTATAGGGGTATCTCTCCCTCTTTCTCTCCACATTCCTGCTATGCCCACTCAAAACCAAATTCCCAACACAGTTAAAAAAAAAAGTTTGTAATACTAAAAAAAAAAACCATTTAAAAAATTGTTATCTATATAGAAACCTGTATTTTTATTTTCTGGGCCCAGAAAACCATTGTCATCATTCTTAAACTGACAGACTATTGAAGGTTGATTTTAAACAGAAAAGTCAGGTTGAGCCAACAAGGGTGCAGGAGTCAGCAAATCTCCCAGTGAAGGTATTTAACACCAGAAAACCTTTAGAGAAACTACAGCATGAATTTTCAGAGGCCAGAGTTCAAACTAGTAAACATAAAACAATAGTTGCCAATAGGTCTGATTTCCTGCTGTAGTGCAGGTATTGATTACCTAAAGCCGCTTTTAATAGTTTTAAACTAGGATCAGAAGTTATTGAAAATTCCTTCACAAACACAATGCAATATAAACCTCAAAGGAAAGTTTAAGTTTAAATCAAATAGACATAAACTTATTTTATGTATGTGATAAATAAAACAAGGAGGGCAACTTCTTTCTTCTGAAAAACACAGACCTGCCTTCTTGGGGACCAGTTCTCTCCATGTGGGAGCAAATACATGTGTTTTGTGCAAGGTCTTGATGAGAATGGGGTGTTTGACCCTTGGATTTCCCCAAAAATTTCAGAAACATTTCACTGTAAAGGGAACATAAACCACCTGCTTAAGTGTTTCACCTGCTTAAGCCCTTTCCAAGCCTCCATGTGTTGTACGTTCCTCATAGAATTAACATGATACAGAATTATCTCACTGGTTAAACATCAACAACATTATTGTGTTTGATTCATTCCTGGAGTCAGCCAGCTTCTGCACATCATCCTTCTTTCCCTTCCACGTAAAAAAAACATTCCATGCTTGCAAATGGCTCACGTGGAGCTTCACAGAGCAACTGCAAGCGTGGAACAACTTACCCCAAATGTGACACATTGAAACAGCAGCTGTCACAGCCCACCTGGTTCTACAGACATTTACACTTGGCTGCTTCTTGTTCCTGGGTTAACCATTTAGATACTCAAACCCTTGAGTATCAAAACTCAGACAGAGGAACCCTAACTGTTCAAGAGAACAGACTAACTAACACCTGATAATATATGTAAAGTCTGGTGGAAGCAGTAAGGGCCTTTTGGGTTTAAAATGAAATTTCACACTGGTGCAGAGGAAGAAGTTAAGCATAAGCAAAACATTCCCTCACTGAAAGAAAACTGATCGACCTCAAGAGGCATCTGAATATCCAGACTGTTTGTTCTCCAGCATGAATCAAATGAAAAGCATATTTCATTGATCTCAGATCAACACACTACAGCAAAATCTTGTAACAGCATATTCAGAAATGGCCTTTGGATACCCTTCCTTCTGAAATCCTGGTTGCTGCAGCTGTTCTTTGGCACATCAGAAGTCCACAAGTACTTCTGTTCAGCAGAAGTACGAGAAGAACAACACATTCACAAGGGCTAGCCACGGAATAATTTGGTATTTAGAAGTAGTACCAATACATTGTTATAAAAAAGGAGAAAAATCTCACAGCAGTCCTCCCAGTTCCTGCAGGCCCAAAAGAAAAGCCCATTTTCCCCTCTGTTTTTCTGAACAAGGAATGCTCAGCCCTCCAGCCCCAAAGTGAGAGCTCCATTCTGCTACTCTGCTCTAAACCATTCCTTGTCTTGCTGCCCCCTTCCTGCTGCCTCTCCCCTCTTCTGGCTTCCTTTCCCCTTCTCCTTTCATCTTTTGCTTCCTTGACCTTGATCTGGTTACAGAATTTAAAATAAAATAGCGGAAGTCACTGATGCGCAATAAATTGATTTAAATTTATTACAGGAGCAGTGTTCCTGCCATGAATGTGGGATATTGCTCTGTTAAATCACTTCTGTAAAATGACTTTCACCCTCACTGCACTGACACCTCCATTCAAACAAGTGGCTCCCACCCAGGCCTCAGTGTGAACCAGGAGCATGCACAAATGCTATTTTCAGGAAAATCCAAAGGGTCAGGCTGAGGAGGGGGAACAGTATCAGTTCCTTTCAGTAAATGATGTAGTAAAAACATCCAATATTTTTAGAAGGTAATTTAAACAGCATGGAAGTATTTTCCACATGAAAAGATGAGCGTGCTAAAGCACAGCCAGGTTATACAATGGTTCAACCCTCTTTCCAATCTTTCAGTGGCACAAGGCACTTTTATAGCTGCACTCAATTCACAGTGACCTGAGAGGGTAAAGGGCTGCAACACTACAGCTTCAGCCCAACTCCATCATCTCTGTATTACCACCATTTCAAAATAGCACTTTGGCAGGTCTTATTTCCCATTCTGAGGCAGTCCCTGACAGCAGCTCTTGGATGCCACATCCAAGAACTAAATATACCCACGCCCTTGGGAGTGCTGGGGTGGGGACAGCAAGGTGCACACCTAAACTAAGTGGTAAGTGGGCTGGAGCTAGAAAAGCTGTTAATTTTGGAGCCACAAACTATCAGGGATTCTCTAGGCAGGGACCAGGGATGGCATCACAGAGTGGGGCTCCTCCTCCCATTCCCAGGCACACACTCACACCCTGGCCCACAACACATTTCAAACCTCTCCAGAAACACAGCGAAATTCAAAGACACTTTCACAGGTTTAAAAATATTCACAGTGGGACACTTCAGTCCATATTTAACAGGCTGTATTTAACTTTGACACAGACATTTACAGTTGGAGAGAATGGTTTTTCCAGCATGCATTCCTGCCCTGGAAACATATGAGGAATCACCATCATGGCACGCATCCCTGGACAAGGTGAGAATTCAAATGTGAGCACTTCAGGGCTTCCAGAGCAAGGACAATTTTGTCCACTATTAGCCAAAAGCAGTCTGAAGGGAAGTGCTACTGTACCAAAGGCTTTGTACAATTAATTCGGGGTTTTTTTTCAACTCCTAGGAGCACAAATGAAGACCTGACCTTTAAATAGTTTGAAGTAACTCAGCTCATTCTCACTGTTTCGAGGCTAATGAAATGCAACTTTTAGCAACAGCTACCAGGGCACATACACTGGTTTGGGATTAAACAGGTGTCAAGTTTCCGAGCTTAGAAACAGCAAAGATGAAACTGTACAGTGTAAGTGTAATGTTATAATGTAATGAAACTGTGAATGGAAAAGAAACTATATTGGAATTCAAAAATATTGCTTATGTGAGCTATCTACTTCCACATACATAAAATGTAGCTCCTTATTCACCTGCTGCCTAATGTTATGGCTCAAATCATTGGGTTTGAAACATGGTATCTATAATAATATTTTAGAAGAGTCAGTGAATCAAACTCAGGGAGCTGCTTGCATTCAGTTTCTCACTTAGTCACATAATTTCAAAACAAGTCATTTTTAGCACCACAAAACCACCACCCTACCTTTAACCTCCGTATCCTGATTCATGCAATTTACAGCATGAAAACAGCAACTTTTTCTGAACACTGAAACCAACAGACTTTATGCCACTTTGTAGCCACATAAGTCCTCAAAATGATTAGGAAATTCCCACCCTGGTGCTCACCAAGCCCTCAGATACATTCATCCAACCCTGAGCCCACAGTGTAAATCAGATCACTGGTTGGTTTTTTATATTATTATTTATTTTTAATGCTCATCACTCCTTGGGCATTGGTTAAAGCAGCATTCCATCAACAGCAGCCATCCAGACACAGACAAATCTTCCACAGGGATAAACATGTGACCTGGAGCATTTTATCTCTGTCATCTCACTGCAGTACACAGGTACCAGCACCCCTCACTCCCTCAAATTAACAGGTTAGTATAATTAAGTATAATTAAGTTCATAATTGAATCACAACAACTGCTTCAATCAGAACAAACTACAAGTCTGCTATTTCTATTTCTATCTCTAGCTAAACACACATCTGTTTCCCCAACAGCAGCTGGCCTAATAAAAGGTACTATCTCCACAATGAATCTTGTCCTGGTTCACTTCACAAAACTGCTGGCCAGAGCTACCACACCATTCTAGGTTCAAATCAATCATCAGCACTTTCTAAACTCTATTTTAACTTATATTTTAACTCAGGATAGTGAACCTAGTTTGACCTCAACCCAGCACTGCCAAGCCTGACAGTATTCACGTAAAAGAGGCAACACCAGGTTTCTGTGCTCAAAATGACATCAGTGTGGAGCATTCACTTTGGAGCTCTGGAATCCCTGGAATGCAAACCTGTAACCTCTGGCTGCAGTGGCTGAGTGGACCAGGGAAATGACCCATTCTGGGAAGTATGCTGGGCTTGAGAACTTCAATTTCCCGCAGGACAGCAGATTCCAAACTGTGAGAGCACAAAAGAGCCAGTGTTCAGGAGCTACTGCATAAACCCCGCTGTGTTAAACCTGAAAGAGATGCCAAGCCCCAGCCTGTACTGGGACTGAGGTGATGCCACAGCCTGCAAACAACTGGGAGCACTCGGTGCTGGGCCTGCCTCAGCCCTTGCTCTGTCAGTTCAGGAACCTGACTCTGACTCTCCAAACCATTTCACTGAAATACCCCAGGACACTGATAATGCCCCTGTGTCCCTTTCCTCCCAGCTTCTCAGAAGAGGACAATTTTCAGGCACTTTGTGTTTTAAAGAGTTTGGAGGTGTTTTGTTCTTGGCCAGGGCTCAAGCTGCACATTGAACACTCACTCACTCCCCATGGAGGATCTCTGTCTGCCCAGCCAAGGGGGGCTGATGACAGGTAAGGAACCCCAGAGAACTCTGCTTGGGAGCTGGAATGGAAGAGCAATTTCACCTAACAAACTGAAAGCTGAAATACTAAAACCCACCTATTTATTGTTAGCATTTAATACTCCCCTTCACAGCAGAAGGCATATAAAGAATGTGTTGTGCTTTCCCAATGTACTCCAAAAATACTGCACCTCACAAGACCATGTATTTTGTAAAGATTGGTGTTTTGGCACGCCACTGTTGGCAAGTTCATGTGCCAGAGCTGTTGAGGCCACTGATTTCATGACCATTACTGTTGCTCACAGAGAGCATTTGTTGGGTGCTCTGTACTCACCCCCACCCTGTTCTTTTGTTCCACACTTAATTTTTTTTTTTAACTTTCCAAGGATGCTACAGTGGCAAATTGGTTCATAAGCAGCCACCTCTTCCTCTGAAAAACTCCTTGCAAAGAGACTTTACAAATTCTAGAATTTAGAGCTTCCTGAATTTTAGGTATAGCCCACCAGAAGCTGCTGTTGAAGGGTGGCAGGCAGAATTCCAAAACCAGACTTCAGCTCCATGGAGGGAGACTAAAACACTATCAGGAAGCAGCCATGGATCAAACTGATCCAGGCCAATGTAAATAACCTACATAATCATCAGAGGCTCTGAAAGTTTATCACTCCCAGAAACTGACAATAAGCTACTCTCATTTTACTAATTGTACTCAATTTTAAATGGATTTCAAAACATTTAGGTAATTTCTCATGAGTGCTGGAAGAGCAGAGGTTTACAAAGTCAACACACCAAGGCTGCAACTCTTCACAAAAAATTGCTGAGAAGATTCACACATCTGGAAATCCTGAGCTGTGACAGAGCCCATCATTTTTGGTAGCAACCAAGGTAAGCCTCTTCAGGGCAGTAAAGAGATACAGGTAAAAGCACACAATATTTCTTTACTGTAAGTCCTCCAGCAGACCAGGAACAGTGTTTATCTGCAAAGGACAAGGTGAAAAGCATCCAACAGCTCCTCTTACAAAATAATTACTCGGAAAAAGGCAGGCCCAGAGTGTCTATGAAATACATGTTTCATATTCCTAACAGATCTCTGCAGTTTCCCCCAAATTAAACCCTGTAATAATAGCAAACAAAAGCTTTGACTGTACCATGGCACAAGGAGAAAGCAGATGTGTGCGGCCATGGCAAAGCCCCAGCTCACAGCTACAGCTCTGACTCACACTGTCACTGCTATCAAAAACATTAATCTTTCATGGGAATAGGAAAAAACTGACTCAGATCATGGAAAAATGCATTTGCATGATGCAAATCTAGGAGGTGCATTTGAATTCTCAGGGCTGGTGAAGGCACTGAGACAAGTAGTGGGGTGCCAAACCCATCAATTTGCTCTACAAAATGGTTTTATTGTAAAGTGGAGATGGGATGTCAGCTGCAACAGAACACTTCTGAAAGATAAAATTAGAAAACATTTACATACACATTTTAAGGGAACAGTACCAACAGACTTTCCCCAAGCAGAAGAACACAGATTATCTTAGACTGGTTTGCATGAGTGGAACTTCAGCTGAGTGTTGGATCCAGGAGCTGACACCCCTCCTCTTGGAGGTGCCAAGGCTCCCAGCCACTTATCACCCCTGCAATTTATCACTCAAAACCAGCCTCTGCTTTTGGCAACAATGCCTTAATCACTGTTCGCTTTTTGAAAAAAGTTGATCTAATTAACTTCTCAATGCATATTTCTATACAAGAGAGAGCAAAAAATCCTCCTACTCTGTCATTCTGTTTTAATTCTTACCAGCAGCAAGGTGTGAGGTGTGGTCAGACACTGCACCATCCTTGCAATCCACTTCTACACCTTCCTGGTACTTGATTTCAACTTCCCTTGCCAAAAGATGGACAACTAACACCTTAGCATGTACTTCCTCTGTGGTTTTGCAGATTTTTTTTTATTTTTACACCATGGATATTAAGCACAATGGCTGCTGTTAAAGCAATATGGACCAAGAACAAATCAGAAATATTTGCTTAATTCCAAACATCTCAGTTGTCCTCATTCAAAACTGTAAAACTCCAAGAAAAGGTTTAGTTTCCAAAGTGAGATGACCAGTCTTCCTCATGACACAAGACTGCCTGAGCATATGTAAGTCAAAAAAAAGCCCAAAACATCTACTGTGATGAAAAAGAGGTATATATGTGTCTACTACTTCTATTTTAGAGTATTGAAACCAACACAAAACGTATCACAGAGCTGTTGCTCCTGTACTGTGAGGTCACAGCAAAGAAAAAGCTGAAAACCATTACTTAAGCCATCACTATTTTTCAGGAGTTGCTGTTTTTACATTTAAGGTGAAGTGCAACATGTCAGTGATTTTTGTTTGCTTTTCTGACCTGTCATTTGCATGGGAATTAAGAAGTTGGATGTAAAAATCCAGCAGTTGTGTTCTGACAGTGTGAGAGGAGATATTAAAGAGAGCCTGTGTGGGCTGATAGGAGAATTACAGCCTGCAGAGAGCCCAGCACACGGCACAGGATGGGAAAGTGTGCATCCAAACCCTGTTGATCAAAGGGATCCCACAAACCTTCAGAAACTTCCCAGTGACGGAACAGAACAAGGCACAGAACTTACCTATTTGGGCTGATGCAGCTTCCAGAGTGTTTTTTGAGAGTGTATCTGTTTGAAACCCCCAGGCATGTCCTGGAACTCAGAGTGGATCTCTCCCACCTGGCAGAATCAAGCACTTGTCTGCCTGACTATAATAATTACAGATTCCAAGGCCACGTTCATTAACTTCACCAGCAGCCACATACTTAGAGGAGACTCTCATGCAGCTCTGGCTTGTCATTTCCTCATGAAAATGACACTTCTAGATTTATTCTTGGCCCTTATCAACCCTTATATATGGCATACAGGAAGGGACCTGCAAGACTTTCTCCTGTTTGATCTCAAATTGGCAGGAGAGTTTAATTCTACTTCAATCCTCTCTTTTTAATTTTTATGGCAGGAATTGCACATCAGTTATGTCTCAGGCAAATGACAGTTGTGGTCACTGCAGCTGATGGACTCACAGCTGCCATGATGCAGGTCTAGAGTGAAAACCAATACACAGATAAATGGGGACATTATTAACTGCAGAAATGTCACAGGGCTGGAAGTTAAGCTGTCCATAGTGAAGTTTCAACTGCTAAATGCTCCTGTTGGCTCCAGGGCAATGGAAATTCATCTGCCCAGCTCTGAAAATGGCCGTGGCTGAGCACAGACCCTCCTGACTGATGGGAAAAGCTGCGAGCTGGCAGCAGCTTGTAATCCAAACGCTTGGGAATCGCTGAGAGCCGACCTGGAGCTCTGAACGTAGGCACTGAGTGTGCTGGATTAATGCTGCAAGATTAAAGCATAGCTACAACTCCTGGCGCAGATAAAACTTGCAGATTAAATGTCATGTTGTAGGTGTGTAAAACATGCTACCACTCCTTTCATTACCAGCCAGTCTAAAAGTGTTTCCATTAGACAGTGCTGTGATTAAATAGTGATACTTCAATTCTCAGGGAAAAGGTGGCAGTGTACAAGAGAAGAGGCAGGACTGTTCAAAGACTGTCTCATTTTGTGGTGCACACCTGCAAATAAGCTTGGCAACATTAGCACCATGATAATTTCATCTCTCAAATATTTAATGTACAAGGTCTGATTATTAAAAAATAGAGATGTTTTCATCTCTCAAAGATACATGATTGCAGGTGTTTGTATACAAGTGCACAAATCCAGCCAAATGAAAACAAACTGAAGAAAAAAAGAAAGAAGAATAAGAAAACAAACAGAAATTGGGATACCACCTGTGTTTTGCTGAAGTTAAAGTGTCTCAAGCTGAATTGATAATGTATTTTTCAGAGAAAGAGGAAATGGCAGCTATGATGAGAACTTCATTAAATGTTTGACTAACAGGACAAATAGAGCTGTTAGTGCAAACAGATGAACAGACAAACTGAAGGTAAAGAGCTGGCTGAAAGAAATTCATGTACTTGGATAACAGATTGAAGAATTCACCTATGGAGTGCCATAAGAACTTACTTCAGCAAAGATCTCCAAGACACCGCCTCAGAAAATGCTGATCAAAAGGCTAAGGTGTATTGTCAGCACAAAACACAAAAACAAATGACTGAGAACTGAAGTCTCCCAGGAACAGAACGAAATTAATGGGAAATCCAAGAGTATGAATTTAACATTTGGCATGATACATTAGGGAGATAGAACAGACTCGAGCTGTGAATTGGAAGCTAATGAGTTAAAAGTGACTTTGGAGTAAGATCTCCATACTATTAAATTAAATTAGCAGCTAAGTAAAAGGCACACAGAACACCAGCCTACTGCAATGCTTAATTTCTTGCCAGGTATTTGTCAATATCTATTTTAACCTCTTGAAAGAGTCTTGAGAAGGGGGTTTTGGTGTATTTTTCTTCTCTGTCCCTTAATGTGTCTGCAAAGCAAACTGTGCTTAGATCTTCTCAGAGCATCTTCCTTTAGCAGGCAATGTTTCAGGAGGGACACTGGAGAGCCAGAACTGACAGGGAACACATCGAGGGCACTGAGCAGCACAACAGCTCTTAATCTCAGCATCTAATTAAAAGCAGAGATTACAATAATCAGGGCAAGACAGTAGTGCCTGCTGTATGTAAACTGATCTGACGCCACAGACTGCTTTTCTGCAACAGTAAGATGTTTCCTGAGATCATTTACAGATAGAGAAAGAAGATCTATGTCCTTTTTTAAGACTCTTTACCTTTCTACATAACTGAAGTTTGCTGGCTCCAACAAAACCCATGTTTCATTCAACAGTGATACTCTGAAATAAGATTTATCCGGGGAGAATTGTCTTGTTTTCCTCAGCCCTGACAGTTTTTTGAGATTTGGTGTGATCATTTGAAGTCATCACTTCTGGAGAACAGAATGTTACCATTCACTACTTCAAAGGACCCAGATTTAACTTGTTGCTTTTTTGAAGCTGCAGTGTAGTGCAGAAAGTTTATGTGCCTAATATAGCTTTCACATGGTTGAATAAGCAAACCAGAGAAATGCCACCTTCCCCAGCTTCTGGTGCTTTAAACTCTGCATTGTAGGAATCTCACGTTAGCATTCCTTACAGCACATAAAAGCAATTTTCTGACAGCACTTAAAACTGACGCTTGTTTAACAATATGAGCAGTAACTGTGAAAAGGTCTTGTTCCACACTGAATTACCTTCATTCTCATAATAAAAATTAATGTGTGAAGTTCACTAGACAGAGTGTTTTGGGATATTTCACAGCAGATTCACCACCCAGTACCTTCAGTTTTCACCAATTCCCCGAAAAAGCAATGATCAAATTACTAAATGTGGCATCAACATATGAAACAAATCTCCACTTTTTTGGGGTTTTTTTTTGGTAGAATAAAAGCAACAAGTGAATCGAGTCCTCATCATATCCTTATGCAGGGAAGTGCCTCAGAATGTAATCAGCTTACAGTGAATGGGCTGATGTGTTACAGCCCTGAGGCACACATTCAAATTTAACCACGCTTTCCATGGCACTGTTCATGCATACTTTTTATGGGATCTCAGTAACTTTTTCATCCTTTTGCCCATGCAAATTCAGGTTAAGTTTTCCCCAAATTTCTTAGTGGAGAGAAGCTGTTAGATGACCATTTCCCACTCTGTGTAATAAAAAATGAGACTGCAGTTTTATAGTCCTTGGTGTTTATCAACAGTACAAAAACCCCCAATTGATTATTCAATCTTCTAAGTACTGCAAATTGCCAAAAAATATCCATATATTACCTTCATTTGCACGTGGCAGCAACTGCAGCAACCTGCTAATTTAAACTAATTCCAGAAAGCTATTTTTTCTTGTTTTACCATGGCTACCCACAGCATTTGAGCCTTCACTTTCAGAAGCTCTGCAAGCGTATCAACAAGAAGTCAGGAAAAATAGACATGAAAAAGACTACTCAAGCCAGCCTCCCAAATTAGTCACAAAAACAAAAATCTCCAAGCCCTTTCTGGTGATGGCATGTGGAAGAAATATCAAGAAAAATGGCACAGCAAAGCAGTATGGCTCAAGATTGTTTTCGTAGCACTACTCCTCTGTAACCTGAAAGAGTCAAAAAGACAAAAATAACAAAACTCTCCTATCAGTTGGTCCCCACACATTATTTTTTTTCTTTCCTCCAAGACAAAATCAGGGGTGCATTACAGCAAAAGCAACCAAAGTGCAGAGTCCCTCCTTTCCACTATCCCCCAAACCATGCCTCCCCCCTCACTGTGCTCCCTCCTGTCCCTGGAAAGCACTCCCTTGTCTCCTTATTTGACAGAAATAAGAGACTGGAAGGCACACCACAACCAGTAGGTTTGTCACAACCAAATTTGGCTAAGTGCTAGTTTTTACTAGTTCAGCACAAAGCTTACCTGTCAGCTGACTGGTTGTTTGAAATATTCAGGTTTATTACACAAAATGACAGCTTTTCTCTCTCACTTTTATTCCAGGAAGCATTACACCCTGATGAAATCCTCATTAACTATAATAAATGATTTTTTCTGAAGGGCAATGAATATCTAAACTCTCCCTGAAGCACAGCAGCCCCATAAACACCCCCAGTGCTGGAAGCAACACTGAAGAAAAAGCTCAGTAAAGAGCAGAAGGGAGAGATCAAGGCAAAGGCTCACATCCCATATGATTTGAGGAGGAGAACAGGCACTGCTAATCCAGACAGCAGGGACTGCTGCCAGCAGCCAAGGTGTCACAGACACATCAACAACAGCCACCTTCCCAACGGAAGCAGCCAGAAAGAATCCTCAACAAGTTCAAGCAAGGCAGGAATGTGGTTGTGTCATCACCCTTTCAGCACTACGTGTACCTTTATTTTCCTAATGACTCATTTATGCAGATAAATGCCTAAAAGGAGTTCTTCTTGGCTCCAAAACCTAAAAGTCCTCGTATTTATCCACAAATCACGTTATCAGGTGAGCAGCAACTCCACAGGCTGCAGCTGTCTGCCCTTGTATGGCCAAAGCTGGCCTGGCAGAACCATATCTATGGTTTGTGCTGGGCATAAGGAGAGTTTTGTGGGTTTTTTTTAAACTTCCAGCATCTTTACTAATATTTTACAGAAACTTCTCACAGTAGGTATTTCAAAACAGGGGGATTTATCCACTTGAAAAAAACCAAAACAAGATGCTGAAAGAAAACTGCAGGAACTGTCAGACCACAGAGCTTCACCACTGTCAATATCTGTCCCTAACACAGGAGCAATGTGTCCCTTAACCCACCAGTTATTCCCAAACCCACGAGTAATTTCTGGGACTCTTAGGCCTCCACAGAACATGGCATCTTCATGCTTCCAATGCTTTCCAACTTAACTCTGGCAAGCATCCACCACAACTGAAGTTTTTCCATAATGCTCTCTTGGTAATACCCAAATACAAAATGCCTTATCAACGGCCATCTGTAGCTGTATTTATAAACTAAGATCTTCTTCTGTATCTGTATTTCCACTACAATATCTCTCACTGTGATTACTGTGTTCATTTGCACTTTGAATATAAAACATTACACATAGTAAATGTTTATAATATTATCACAGAGGAGCTACAAAGTATCCCTTCATTAGAAAGCACATCTCCCTTTATTCAGTCTTCTTGGGTAAAGCAAGCAAACAAATGTTGTGGCCAAATCACCTCAAAACAATAGCAGAGCTCAAAGAAAAAAAAACCCAAAGTGATGTAGAGCTGCCTCCACAGACAGATGTACTAAACAGACTGGGACAATGCAGCTTGGAAAAGGAAAAGAACCCAAAGAGAGAACACTGAGACCTGTAAAATCACAAATGAGGTGCTGATGCAAAAAAAGGTTCTTTATTCTTTCTCATACTACAAAAAGTACGAGGGATTCAGTGAGATTACAGTTTAAAAATAAACAAAAAACCCCAGAAGCCAGGCATTATGTTTGTACAAGTTGAGGGATTCATCACAGGGTGTTCTGTGGAAGCTCCAGGTATAAACTGTTGGAGATGTTTGGGCAATTCCCTCAAGGACAGGTCCAACAGGCACTGCCAGCTCAGACCCCTTGCTCAGGCCATCTCAAAACCAGGAGCTGGGGATGATGACTGAGCTGCCTGGGGTTGCTGCTCCACTCTCCCCTAATGATTTACTCCTGGCCACTGTCACAGACCACATGCTGAGCCCAACACACTTTTTGCAGCACTTATTATCCCACTGTTCACACACTCTGCTAAATCTGCTCATGTGAAATAATGATTTCCCCAGCTCTAAAGTGGAATGCATTAAGAACATGCTATTTACAAATAATGCACAGTTTAAGTCACTTCCTTCACTTGATTAAATGGAATGTAAGAATTGAATGAAATGCTGAGCGTTTACATTTCCTGTCACCCCATTTTATCAGGTTTGCAGCTCATTTCCTACCACCACCATTTCATTTCAGCACCTTGCACAAAGCAGTCCTAGACACCTGCTTTCATCCAGTGAAACCATTAGAAGAATCAATTTGCTCTCCAAGGCAATGAGAGTGATGGACTCCCACGTTTACTTAGCAATAAGCACACAACTATTTAATTACATCTAGATTCTGGAAACTGCATCTTTGAGGCAACAGCCGCGGCCAGAGAACGAAGCATTTCCATTTGTTACATAAATCCATGTTTTCAGTAGGTTTTTTTTCTGCTTGTAACTGCTGACTTCCATATGGAAACAGTGTCACAGGTAGAGGCACATCTCCCACCCAGTTTGGCTCCTGCACCCTCACACAACACTTCTTGGAAGAAACAAGCAATTAAGTTGCTGCCCCTTCTCAGCCACATGCGATTCCAAGACTGAAGTCGGATTTCAAGCGACAGACTGTGAACACGCTCTGCAACCGTGGCATTTAATTTAGAAGTCAGCACTTGACACATTGAAGTATTTGGAATTCCTGAAGTCTGGCTGTCTGCACAGTTGCATAATTTGAGCAGGGATAACCTACTTATAACCGGGAGAGGGAGAAGAATGTCAACAGACAATCCCTTCTACGTCAGGGGACATCTCCTTCCACGTCACATGCCAGCAAAAGCAACTCTGCTTTGTCACAGGTCGATTTTCTTTTGCTTTAAGCGAGTGGATTACAATTCCTAAAAGGAGTGAAGCTACATATATCACCAGATGTTCTCCTAGGAATATGCTCAGATGTTCTCAAAGCTCACTGAAAAACAAGTTTAGCAGATATAATGGATGAGGCCAGTGAAATACTGATGTGAAATACCCCACACAAGTGTGAAGGACCCAAGACTTGATGCTGGTCAGACACCTCACAAGCACCACACATCCACCCACGGAAAGGCCATAAAGATACAAAATCTCCTTCCAGCAAGCCATGGGATACAACCAAAACCAAGGTCTGGGTGGTTGTTCAGCCTCACACAGGGGGAAGCTGCTTTCCTTTAGATCCTCTTGGCAAACAGCTGAGCAGACCCTCGGAGCAGCACAATTCTGCACCTACGCTGCAGAATGAAAGCACCCCTTTGGAAAGTGCCAGAGTTTATGATTAACCTCCCATTGCAACAAACGTGGCAAGGATTCAGTTTCACTCTCTGACTACTCCTCTTACATACTGCAGAAGGAATATGTAAGGACAGTCTCTCCCCTCCAAACCCCACAGTCACAGAGGCAGGAATTCTCTCACCCTGTAAACAAAACCAGGGCAAAACCTCCCAAGCATGATCCTCCCTCAGCATCCATGCATCATCCATCTGGGAGACTAAAGTGGGGCTGGAAATTCCCTTCCCATGGACAGAGACTGCTTGGAGTGTTAGCACCAATTAAAGCTTTGATTAAAACCAGCTGTTTAAATAGAAGTAGTCCCAAGGGAGGGGCACTTAGAGCATTGTAACTGGTTCCTGGAATAAACAGTTGGACATCAATGGAGGCATTTACACTGGGAGAGCTGTCTGAGCTCCCAGGTTCAGCTCCACCTCCCTAAACAGCTGCACTTAAACCCAGGCAAGATCTCCAGGCTCATCACACCTTGGATCTGTGTCACGTGCTGACATCAAGCTGCAGTAGGAGACCTCGAGGGCAGAAGAAAAGCACATTGCACTCCCAATTCCCTGAAAGACTCCTGGGTGCTGGTCTGGGACCTGCTGCACAGGACTCATTCCCACTCAGCATCACCCTGCAGGGCCCACAGAGCAGTGCCACAGGTGACAAATGACCATCACCTCATCTATGGAAACGTCCAGCTCAGAGCCAGGGATCAGCTCAGGAGTGAACTGGGTGACCTCTACCTCAGTAAGAGCTGCCATGTGGATACCTGGTGGATACACCCCAAGAATAAATAAAATAAAAAATTTAGAAGGGGAAAGGAAAAGCCTCGTATTGGGCAGAGGCACAGAAAGAAAGCAAACGTGTGCCTAGGAAAGCTGAGACACTCCCCATGGGGTATGGCAAAGCTGGTATCAGATGGGGACAATAACGATTCTAGAAACATCACAACATGGTTTGGGTTGGAAGGGACCTTAAAGATTGCATCCAACTCCTCAGCCATGGGCAGGGACACCTCCCACTAGCCCAGGGGGCACCTTCCACTAGCCCAGGCTGCTCCAAGCCCTGTCCAACCTGGCCCAGAATGGTCCCAGGGATGGGGCAGCCACAGCTGCTCTGGGCACCCTGTGCCAGGGCCTCCCCACCCTCACACAGAAGAATTCCTTCTCAAAATCCCATCTAACCCTTCCTTCTGTCAGCTGAAGCCATTCCCCCTTGTCCTGTCACTCCATGGCCTTGTCAAAAGTCACTCTCTTGCTTGCCTGGAAACTCTTGAGGCACTGGAAGGGGTTCTGAGGCCTCAGAAAAAAAATCCTGGAGTGGACAAATCACGACTACGACCAGAAAAAGAGAAAGTGATGGTATTTTAGACTCGTGGGATGTGCTGACACCTAGGAAGTACACACTACTTGATTTTACTCTGCTGGACTGCTCAGCAAAGGAAACCCCAAAGTCAAAGCATAAACCAAGGCAGGCTTAACCTGACAGCCTCCCACTGCAGGATCAGCAGGGCCCAGGAAGGGAAAGGGGGGAAGGTTCAGCCATGGATGATATAACAGGCAGCCAAGAAGACATCAGAGATGGGTACAGGGCTGACCTCTCTGGCACGTGCAGCAGGGAGGTGATGAGAGCAAGCACGAGAACAGTTGGCACTGGGCACCTGTGGGGACATCCAAGATGTGAGAGGACGCAGGGTGGAAACCTCCAGATGCATGAGGAGTGGCTGCCTGCAGCAAGGCTGCTGGCCTGCACCCTCCTGAGGGGTGCCAGCACACCCAGGGCGGGATGCAGCAGCCCTTGGCAGGCAATCAGTGGGATAACCCTGGTGAGTGTGGAGGAGAAGACACACAGCCCTCAGCAGTGGGCACAGCAGGCCCCAGAGCACACGAGATGGGCTGCAGGACTCATCCCTTGGGCTTTGGAGGAGGATGTGTCTTTGTGGGAGGGGAAAACCTCAGCAGCTTTAGCAGCCAGGCAGGAGCCCCCTGAGGTGTGGGATTTAACAGGCTGGGCTGGTCAGGCACGGAGCTCATTCCATGGAAACAGGTACAGCAGATTTTGGGAGGCACCGGTACCCTGTGTGTGTTAAAGCTTAAAAAAAACAGGCTTTTGGCAAGCAGGAAACAGATGATACCCTCCCAGAATCTGCTGATTATGTTTATATAGGAAAATGACTCTGGAGAGATGGAAGGAGAGCAGAAAAACACGAAGCAGTTCTTGGCAGATGAGCACTGTGACACCCTCACGGTGCGTGGACACAGAGGCAGCCAGCAGACCCTGGCAGATGGAACTAAGGAATGTGCACAAGGGGCTGTTGTAGGGAAAAAACAAACAACAACAAAGGGACACAAGCTCTGCTTCACAGCTAGTGGGAATCCCTCTATTTCATCCCGTAAGCCGGCACTGGAGGCAGCAGGTATCCCGTTGGGATGCAGGAAACAACACAACTTCCCCCCCACCCCCCTCGGAACTCCAGGTTGCCGCGTGTTCCCGCAGGCTTCGGCAGCCACTGCGGCTCCCCCGGGGCAGGGGACATCCCCCGAGAGGTGAGCACCGGCACAGGGGACACCCCTAGACACGGGACACCCCTTAACAACGGAACGCGGGGCAGGGGATATCCTAGAGAGAGGTGACACCCCCAAGCAGCGGCAGAAGAGACAGGGGACACCCCCGGAGAAAGGTGACACCCTCAAACACCGGCACAGGAGACACCCCCGCCCGGGAACCCTCGGCGAGGCGCGGGGCTGAGCCGGCCCCGCGGGAGGGGGACACACCGGCTGTGCACCGCGCAATGGGATCCCCCGGGGGGACGAGCGCAGCCCCGGGGCCGCGGGGCACGGCCGGGAACCACGGGGGAAAGGACGGGAAGGGAAGGGCCGGGACGGGTCCGAAAGGGAGGGAGAGGGGCCGGGGCCGGAGCCAGATCCTTCCCGCCCCCCGCCCCTGAGGGGCACCAGCGGCCGCCGCGCCACCGACCGGCCC